>JAQHUG010000020.1:8362249-8390775 GCA_028555095.1 Dicrostonyx torquatus | reverse complement strand
GGGGCCATTAGGCACTTCTGCCTGAGGGCTTGCCTGCACATGCATGGCCCCTAGAACCTGGAAGTATCAGCCTTATGTGGCTGAAATCATTATGCAGACAATCTAGATGAAATGGTGCGGTTCAGGTTCAGGAAGAGATCTGCCTCACCTTCAAAATGAAGGTAGAGAGTTGTAGGTGAAGACACCTGACAGATTTATCTGGTCTCTGCACGTGTGTAGAGATGTGTGCTACTCCCCACCACCCCAAATTCACACTAAATTTTAAAATACTATTAAAAATGGTTAAATATAAATAGTTGAATCTGTTTTTGAACAATTGTATCTTTTGCCTTTTAATTACATAGGGAATTGTTGTAATAGGGGGCGGCTGTGTTCCCAGCACCTGAGAGGAGCGCTACCTCTTTGTCCCACCTGGCTCCCGGCCGCCAGCTAGCTTACATTCCAAATAACCACACGAAAATTATATTAATTAAATTACTGCCTGGCCCATTATCTCTAGCCTCTTCTTGGCTAACTCTCACATCTTAAACTAACCCATTTCTAATAGTCTGTGTGTCACCACATGTTGTGACTTACTGGCATGAGTCTAATCTACAGCCATCTCGGGTAGGAGCATCATGGCATCTGGCACACTTCCCTTCTCCCCAGCCTTCTGTTCTGTCTACTCCACCCACATAAGGGCTGACCTATCCTACAGGCCAAGGCAGTCTCTTTACTAAACCAATGAAAGCACAGAAATACAGAAGACCCCTCCTACACCAGGGAATAACTAATTTTGCAGTATTGAGCTAAATATGAGAACAATAACATGAAGCTTGTTTTAAACACATTAATGGGTATGCATAGGCTATATTCAAATTCTGTATGTTTTATGTAAGAAAAGACTCTGTGTAGGTTGGTGTATACACACAGAGATCTGGAGCTATTACATATGAACATTGGTGGACTCTACTTTGTACAGAGTGGGTTTTTTTCTATTATGTTTTAAGATGGTGTGAGAGAGAGAATGGCAAGTGAGAGCCAGAGGCTTCATGGCGGGCGGGAGACAAATACACCACACAGACAGAGCATGAGTACGGAGTTTAGTGAGAGAAGTGTGAAGGGGAAGGAAGAGAGAAAGACAGAAACGACAGAGAGACAGTAATCTGCCTCCTCAGAGAAACGTCAGAAAGCAAACAGCAGGAGGAGGTTCCACTTGTCTCCATCCTACAAATGGACCTTTGTGTCTGTGTACAGTGGTAAGGCACTGCTTGTCATGCGCAGAGGGGTGACACACTGCCGGGTTCCCAAGGGGCAGTGCCAAGGTGTGCCTTGATAATGACACATTGCACATTTGTTTGCTTGCTTTTTGGTTTTGAAACTAGCTTAGAACTCATGAAAGAGACACTTAGTACACTCTTGTTGTTGGTAGGTTTCACAAATGGCTGTAATCTTGCTGGGAACTTTTGAAAAAATAAGAAATCACCTTTTATGCAATAAGAGAAATTCTTAAGTAAACAAATGATCGATGCTTGCTAAGGACAAGTCACCTATACCTGCTTTGCGGTTCAAGAAACTGCTATACGGTGTCTTCATATTATACAATATAAACCTTTCTTTCCCCCTGAAATCTGAAATCACATCATGACTTTAGTGTTCAGGAGGGTGGCACATTGAATGTCATTCAAACTCAGATAGTTGTCTTTTAACATAAAGATTATCTCACCATATTGGGAATCCTTGTTTCTATTTGAACCAATAGGCTGTTTGTATATCTTTGTATTTTTCATGTATAACATGGACGTCATTGTATTGTCTGTGAGAGGAAAATCTTAAAATTTAAATATAATATTTGTTAACTTTTCCCATACACTATAGTTCTTTTCAATGTAATTTGGACTTTTTTCACAGTCATCTTCTCTTCCACATCTCTGCATGAACATCTCAACTTAATCATGTCAATCATCAATCATCAAAAGCCAAGTTGTAGCTCCCTTCCACATACACACCCCGCTTTGATATTTCTACATTCCTTCATAGACATCTGCAGCTCTCCCCCTCAAGTCACTCCCTGGAGTCCTTTCCTTCATAATCAAATTAGCTTCAGGATTGCATCCAAGCGGTGTACTTTGTTATTCAAACACCTTTAAAGACCCGATTACATGAGGAGAACAAGAGATAAATGTGTGATAATTAAGGGAGTTTACCAGTTTCCCCATCAACTTAATGAGAATTTTTAGATAAATATTTAAAAGGTAGGAACCATCAACTGAAATAGAACAAAGAATGTTCGCTTTGCTTTGATGAAGCATTAGCAACGAGTTTATAAATGTAGTTATAATTATGTAATTATGTAGCCATACTCTGCACTAAATGCCACTCTCTTCATCCTTTTTATGCAATTATTATTATGGTTTTTACATCTTAACACTCAGTAATAAAGATGAAATACCAAATGGATATGTAGTGTTTCTTATCTTGCAACAAAGACTGTTTCTACTTATCAGAAACTAGAAGTTCATGGCCTAAAGAAAATATGTATGTGCTAAGCACACAGAGACACAGATACTGAGATTTAATTTAAATACTTGGCTAGTACAGGAATTGCTGTCTGGCAGACAGTTCATATGTTTTACAGTCTGCTCAATCTTCATTTTCAGACCACGCCAGCAGAAATGGTTAGCAGTGGGCATATACACTAGTCCCACAGTGTTCTCTCTTTATTAAAGGTTGCAGTGAATGTCAGGAAGCAGGTTCATGCTCTCGGATTCTCACCACAGTGAATGAAAAATACGCCTTTTGGTTCTCGAGGAATGCAAACAGATAAAGAGTCAGGACTGGACTTGAGACGAACATTGTAACTATTCTCATAATATTTTTAATCCTCTGAATTTTTCTTTAGGCAGTTTCCCCTTGTCCATAATTTTAAGTAAGTTTGTACCCTGTAAACTGCTAACAAATCAATGGGATGACCGCATTTCAGTATGTGTTTGCAGGAATGGCTAGAGTTTCATAAACACTGGATTGAAAAAATAGTCAGAATTCCATAGGGATTTTATCCATTTTAAAATTACAAAGTAACACCCCCATTAGATGTTGAAGAGCACCGACTAGGTCTCACTTGATGTTGCTGGATTAATTCATCTTTGTGTGTACTTCAAAATGTAGTTCTTTTCGTCACACCAATGCAAATATCCTAAAAGCATAAATATATGTGATTTACTAGATTGGCAAGGGGAGTCTGCAGTAGTCTGTTTTTAGAGTTTAGCAACACACATGTCATTCATCTGAATGGGGCAGGTGAACACCTTAATACAGCATATGTGTGCCTTAGGCTAATTAACTTCAAGCACAGTTGACATACATCTGTGTGTCACATGACCTTAGCAGCGCACACTTCTGGGGGAGTGGGCATGCTATGAAGTCTC
The DNA here is from genome assembly GCA_028555095.1 of Dicrostonyx torquatus. NCBI lineage: Eukaryota > Metazoa > Chordata > Mammalia > Rodentia > Cricetidae > Dicrostonyx > Dicrostonyx torquatus. Next base: position 8,387,368 of record JAQHUG010000020.1, on the reverse strand, counting down.
ATCATGATGGAACAAGATGAGGGACTGTGATGAGATCAAGATTAGAATGAATCATACTTCCATTCTGTATATAGGTTGACTGTTTAGAGCCCTTATTGGATGTCTTGACCCTACATTTAGAAAATATTTTAAACTTCCTAGATAATTTGTATGATTCAAGTCAATAAAAATAATTAACAATGATAATTTATCTAATTCGAATCAATAAATATACCCCCCATTTTAGAAAAACACAAAAAAGGGAAAATATGTTCTGTTTTTGTTTGTTTATTTGGGGGTGTTTTTGAGATGCCTTATCAATAGTTTAGGTTGCTCTTGAACTAATAATGGTCTTGAATTCAGCATTCTGAGTGTTGGAATTCTAGGCAAAATCAATCATGCCCTTCTCAAAAATGAGAAGATTTAAAATTTCAAAGTAAAACAAAAAAAGGATAACTAGCCAGTGTTATCACATTGGAAAATATGGGGTAGGGCCCGGGGGAAACCTGAACAGAAACAGTCACAATATACTGATAATGTCAGTAATTATTTCCAAATATTGGTGAAAGGCAGTGGTATTTATGCAATGCTGCAACTCTCATGCTTGGAAACATTTCTTATATCCCCCTGAAATGCAGTAAAATGATCTCTTCAGATATTAACTATGAAAAACATTGGTTTTATGTTTACATCTTCATGTGTATCCTTTAGATAAAACATGGCCGACTACTGAGATTTTGCATTTTAAAATTTCAGAAAATACCTTACAGAAAAAAACTGAATTGTGTTTCTAATTTCAATTTCACATTCACTGGCTGTTTTCCAAAAGAAAAGAGAGGGGTGGGAAAAAAAAAAAAACAGAAGCAAAATACCACCAAGAATTCTGTAGTTCAATAAACTAAATAACTGAAGTTCCCACCCACAAAATGCTTACTTAAGTGGGTAGTAAGAACAGTTCACCAGGTGGGAACCATACAGAGCCACGTCAATCTATAAACAGTTTATAGCTACCATAGCAATGTTTTAACTTCAGTTAAAATAGTTGAATTATACTATTGGATATTACCAAATTGTTAGAAGCAGTAGTTTGAAATTTTAGTTATCAGGGACTGTGAAATTGAAAACACTATGACATTGGTCTTGTGAGAATGAATGTTGGAGGGCCGCTTACTAGTTCCAGCCATGCAGCTAGCTTAGACCCAAAATAATCACACAAAAACTGTATTAATTAAATCACTGTTTGGCCCATTAGCTCTAGCTTCTTATTGGCTAACTCTTGCATATTAATTTAACCCATCTCCATTAATCTGTGTATTGCCACATGACAGTGGCTTACTGGCAAAGTTTCGGCATGTCTGACTCTGGTGGTGGCTCCACGGTGTCCCACTGACTCTGCCCTTCTTTTCTCAGCATTTGGCCTAGTTTTCCCTGCCTATCTAAGTTCTGCCTTGCTATAGGTCCAAAGCAGTTTCTTTATTCATTAATGGTAATCACAGCACACAGAGGGGACTCCCACACCACTGCCCCTTTTCTGTTACATAAAAAGAAAGGTTTTAACTTTAACACAGTAAAATTACATATAGCAAAACAGGAATCAAACAGGAATTACAGTTACAATATTTATATCTACTTTATCTTTTATCATAACTAAGTAAAACTATAACTATAAATTCTTCAACTCCATCAAAGACACCAGAAGGATATAATATTACCTAAGTAAACAGGAAGTACATTGTAAGCAAATTCCAAACTCTGGAATTGACAGACGCATCTGGCTGCCTGGAGGGTCACCCAAAGATTTCCATACCATTGGGACATCCAATCTTCAGCCTACAGGCCCATAGTATCCAACAGACTTTTCCATGAAGCATGAAATTCCAAAGACAGTTCCGCCTATATTGGCAGTTTGTCAGTCATTTTCTTCTGTGTCCTGCAGAATGTCTGTCAGACTCTTTCATGAAGCAAGAACCCCAAAGGATCATCTTACCTTTAGGAAAATTCAGCAGCCATTTCTCTGTGGGTCCTGCATGTCCAGTTTATACAACAGTCCAGGCAAGAGCAATCTCTTGCCCAAATGCCTAAACAACTCCATAAGGAGCCTCTTCTATGCCCATCTTCCTCTTGAAGTAGCTTGTGCTGCCAGGAGCAGATGTATCTCATTGTCATGAAAAGTCCTAAGTTATTAAAACATATTAAATGCCATATTCTGAAAGTCTCTGAAAGATTTAAAGAATACCTATCTAACTGAAATATATCTCTATACATCTAGAAAATCTAACTAACATGACTACAAGATTGACTATTATAGATGAGTATCTATTAACTTATATTTCTTAATTATGCATTACATTTTTAAATAAGCTATGCAAACACAATACCTTAATCAAGATCAGAAATACATATACATATAACAAAATTGAACTTAAGTTTGTATCAATAGGCCAAGATCCATACCAATGCAAATTACTTATACTTATATCATATCCCCCTTTAAATGTAAACAAATTATAGACAATATTTGAGAATATGGGCATAATTTCTACAATTGTAGACAATATTCGGGAATTTGGGCATTGTTTTTCCCTTTATAGGCAATATTTGGGAATATGGGCGTAGTTTTTCCCTTTATAGACAATATTTGGGAATATGGGCGTAGTTTTTCCCTTTATAGACAATATTTGGGAATATGGGTGTAGTTTTCTTCAGGGATTCTGAGCTATCTATGCCATTTTACAACGTGCATCCTGGCTCTGCTCTTTAGTTGTCCTAAGACCATTTTCACTTGACCTCAGTAGTGCACAAACCAAATAGTGTTAAAGGACTATGCAATCCCATGCAGCTGTAGGTTATAAATACTGAATATTTAAGGAGCAGAACATTCAAAATTCATACTTAAGAAAGACTGCTTGTAGTTTGCTGTCAACTGAAGCAAAGGTTATTTGGCTTTTTATGAGTTTATAAATTAGCAATATCAATAGCAATATACTCTGATTACAACACAAATTTCTATATTCAAAAATCTACTTAGAATAATAGGCCATAAACTTTCTAAAGAATTATATAACAAATTGGCTATGTATTCATGTCAGTGAGATACACTCTCTTTATCTCACTCTTCCCACTACTTAAGAACAGAGGCTTAACCTAGGTCAAAACTAAATGGTCTTAAATTCACATGATTACATACTGAAAAAATTCTTATTTAAAAATATGTGCTATAGATGAATATGTAAAATAATGACCCCCTTATAAAAAGACAAAATGCATTTCCCTTCACATGTAAACAAAATATGGAAATATAGAGGACAAAATATAAAACAAAGTGGGATTATTCTGACCCAGTCCACAGATGACCAATAATAGATCAAAGCCACAAAGTCATTCAATCCAAAGGGAAGAGTATATTTTCATTTTAGCAATGAGCAATTAAACCTCATAGTGAAATGACATCACTTTAACATTTTTCACTGTCAGAAAGCACTCATATCAAACATCAAGGAGTCACATAAACTATTAATAATGCACTTAAGTGAACTCAAGTGGAGAGTGTAAACACAGCAGACCATGGCAGCTACTTCCCGGAGTGCTGGCTGATGGCTCTCACAGGACACATGCAAATCAATTTGGGAAAAACAATTCTTAGCCCTCTAGCTCTAACTGTGATAGCTTTTAAACAAACGGGATGCTTCAATAAGTGTAGCAGCAATAACAGTCGAGAGCAGAAGACACAGTCATTGAGAAGAGGAAGACAGACAGTGAGGAGCAAGGACAAAGCTGGGATCGGGAAAGGAAAGAAGGAAGACTGTGGTGCTCCCTTCTGAATTTAGCTCCCTGCCAGGAGAGCCTGTTTCCTTTCGCTGAAGTCCTAACTCATTTATTACAAGAGTGAATGATGGAAAGAGTCCAGTATGATGCGGTGGAGTAAGTACAGAAGATATTCATGCGAGATAAAGCTGGGTATCTATCGGACGTTTTGAGGCTGCAAAAGGGAAGGAGGTAGATGTCACTATTTATTATGAATTCTTTCCACTGGATCAGTGTCACCTAACAGTCATACTTTACCATCACAAAGACATTTTTAGTCATATCAGGTTGCATCCCTTGCTGAAAAGCAAAATTACAATGTAAATCCCTGTGAGAATTAAAAGATCTAGAAGCACATACAAATGAGCCCTTGACAAAGTTAAAAAAAAAATAGAGTAAAAGACGGCCATATAGTACCATTTCTTATTATGTTCTTTAAGTAAATCTAACTGGACACATACTCTCATGCTTCTGTGAAATTGATATATACATAAATAGACAACTTTCATTTACTAGATTGTTTTGGATCTCATTACAATTATCATTGGGCAAAAGGCCATGTTATTAGCACTTAGAACATACGTACAACTTTATCTTAAAAGGGAATAACTCATCTGGATACCGGATTCATTTTTAATCACATTTTCCTTATATTTTCTCACAAAAAAATGTGGTAACATAGATAACTTCTAATTCGTATTTTCTGGCAACATAAAATGCAATATAATAACCCTGGAGTACTTAGTTTATAGGGTTTTTTTTTTTTTTTAAAATGTAACAAGGTTTGGATTATTGTATATCGACAGAACTTTCAATTGCATAATTTAAACTTTATGTCATAATTACGAGTAAGTAAGAAGTCAAATATACATTTGTTGCTTTTTATAATAATTTCTATACTTAGCACTACTCCATCTAGAGAGATTAGAAAAACAGACAGCATTTTTCAAAAGCACATGGGCAATATTAGACATCCCTTTAATGAGTTAAATCACCCACTAAACCTTAATCCATCTACTTAGGATTAAAGTGTTCTGATTTTCAACTCTGATACCTGGTTTCCCTAATCCATGCTCTTCCTATCTGGTTGCCAGAATTTAAGATGAAGGGATTCAGGACCTGTTAATGCTGTTTTGGAAAGAGATGAAATCAGGCCTTTATCAGCATTTAAAAGGTGGCCTACAACTAATTGAAAATTCTTGCATAGAGGAATTTTCTTTAAATAGCAGGAACTTGAGAGCGGAGGATCTTTCCTCCTTGAACAGCTGTAGAGTTTTAGCAGAAGCAGGGTCGCCCTCTCAAAACAAACGTGCTAAGTGCTAAGAACATCAGAAGCTTAACTGATAAAATCAAGCTGAAGGGAAATTAAAATAAAAGTGTATGGACAGTGTGTGTGTGCTTGTGTGCGTGCACACACAAGTGAAGCTGTAAAATCAGTAAAAAGTAGTCCTAGCCTAGATGCAATTGTATGTGTATATATATTGTGTGAATATGCAATTGTGTGTGCATATATATCTATATCTATCTATATATGATGTTCACTTTTTCCATTAATCATAATTTTCAGGACCTTCCTTTCTAATATTAGACAATAGAGTCTAATTGATTCCAGAATTTTTAGAGGTGAATTCTATCAGATTGTAGGTAACACATTAGTTTTATTTGATGTTTAGAGGCAGAATAAAAAGAAATAAAGACTGAAGAGAAGCTTCTATTATAGAGTATTTGGGTTTGGAACGGTGACAGGATGGTTGGTCTACCTTAGCTTGTTACTAAATTCTCAGATGGGTATAGAAGATGTCATTTAACCCTCGGAATATTGCCATTTCCTGCAAAGGAAACCACCTAATCCTGGTAATTCTGCTTTTTTTTATATTTTGATAGCTTACATTGCAACAGTCTTACTAAAACCAGAAGAATATCAAGAAGCATTGGAATATGCCTATGTTCTAGGTGAATCCCTGTGTGCCAGCCGTGGCTTCATTCTCTTTGAAGAATTCTGCCTAGGGTACTGTTTCAGTTTCATTTCTGTTCCTGTGATAAAATACTCTGGCCATACCGCCCAAAGAATACAATGCAGGAGAGAAAGTGTTTAATGTTAGCTGACGAGTCCAGCTTACAGCTCATGAAGCGGAAAAGTCAAGGCAGGAGGTCCATAACTAGATAGTAACTCCCTATCTAGTCGAGAACAGAGAAAAACGAGTGTGTGCATTCTTTTCCGCACTCTGGTGTTCCTCTATAATACTTCTCCACTCTTTCACAGTTCAAGACCCCTTGCCCATGAAATGGTTCTGCCTTCACTGGACGGGGTCTTTTCGCACCAACTAAAGAGGTGCCCAAGGGACAACTTTTGGTTGACAAGCCGTCATTATTCCCACTCTCCTTCCAGGTTACTCCAGGTTGTGTCAAATTGACAATCAAAGCTGACCACTGTAAATATTCTTAGAGAAAAGCACAAGTGTATCCCATGTTCTCATTTCTCCATCCTGTGATTTTCACTGATAATAACTTTCTTCTTCCCCTAGGAGGTTTGATCCAAATGAACCGTGGTTATTTGGTAGTGTTGGTGCCTCTGCAACTGTCCTTGACAGATAAAGGGAAGGGTTTAATTATCTCTGCTGAAAATAAGCATGTGTCTGTGGACAGCTGAAAACAGGGGTGCTTTGGGAGCCTACTTAAAAGCCCTTCCTCATTCTGGGAGACTAAATATTCTTTGTTCCCAGGGTCATCGTGATTCTCTGTCCCTTTTATTTCCTTACCTTGAAAATTCTTACTCATTTTAGGATCATTTTTGAGAACCAGGGATCCACTACTCTTTCTTTTCTAGATCAAGTTCTCATTTGGCTTTAAATATAATTATTCTTTTTCTTAACTAATTAAAAAAATTAATTGTTCTATATCCCAAACACTGTTTCCCATCTTTCCTCTCCAACCGTACCTCCCCTGTACCACCGCACCCCCTTGTCTCTGGTCTCTCTCTCTCCCCTCGGTCATTTCCCTCCATTTACTCCTCTTCTGTTTCTGTTCAGAAAGGGGCATGGCTGTCAACAACACGGGGCATATCAAGTTGAGTTAGGATGAAGCTCCTCCCTTTGCATGCAACCCAAGCATTCTTAGATGCACACTGTTTTCCTTATGAAATGCCTTTTGTATATACTGTATGTATATCACTCAATGAATTCCACTACACCATATTACTCAGTTTCTTATAACATGCCTTTGAAATATTGAGGGCGGCACCTAAAATGAGTTTAGACAATGTTTTCGGGAGGAGCTAAGATTGGGCTACCAGGGCCCATGCTGAGCTTCCAGCATGGATTCTTTCTTTCCAGACAGCATTTAGGGCTCCTTGGAGTCTCCTTGTACTCTTTCGGAGCAGAAAATTTTAACCTTGAACATATGACCATATAATCAAGCTGTAGCTTCATTTTCCTTCATTTAGGGATGAGTGGTTTTATGATCTCTCTCTATCTTTTTTTCTTTATATAATTTCAGACTGATACAAAGATGAGAGAAGAAAAACATTATTACGCTAGCTTCTTTTTTCAGATAGAGGTGGTCATTATTGTTTGGTTTAGAGGTGAAATTTTGTGAGAAATGGAAATTATTTGCTCAGTGGGACTCAACTCAAAACAAATAGTCTGAAGCTAACTGACTTTAACAGGAATGAAAGCAATTAATTCCCAAACATGGATGCTTCTATTTAAATACATCATGGAATTGTAGTGTAGTTCTCTTAACTGCTAAAATGCCTTTAATCCCAGCCCTCGGAAGGCAGAGGCAGGTGGATTTTTGTGAGTTAGAGACCAGCCTGGTCTACAAGAGCTAGTTCTAGTGCAGGCTCCAAAGCCACAGAGAAACCTTGTCTCGAAAAACCAAAAGAAAAAAGAAAAAAATTCATACCCTAAGACCTTTTAAAGAGATCAGAATTCAATGGTAGGTTATGCAAGTACTCTAAAATTAAAGCCTTGCTCTGGATACTCAAAATGCTGATAGATGATAGCTAAGCTGCTCTCATTCACTGCCTCTAAAGACCTAGTGCATTAAAATGCAATGTGAAGGACGTGAAGTTCACTCCCAAATTGCAGATGTATAATAATACTCCATTTCTGTGTATTCTATAATATCAATTTAATTTTGAAGTTAATAATATTCTTGATTACAGACTCCTCTGAAATCTCTCAGTCTCCCTCTCTCTCCCTCTCTCTCCCTCTCTCTCCGTCTCTCTCTCTCCCTCCCTCCCTCCCTCTCTCTCTCTCTCTCTCTCTCTCTCTCTCTCTCTCTCTCTCTCTCTCTCTCTCGTGTGCATGTGTGTATGTATGTGTGTGTGTGTGTGTGTGTGTGTGTCCAGGCCAGAATCTAGGGAACAGTAATATAGTAATCTTGTCCCAGTTACTATTACCTCAGGCTACTTTAAAAGGTCTCAATTCATTATGTGTCCTAACTGACGTATATTTAATTCCCCCAGTTCTGAAGAGGTCGGGAAGTGGAAGCACGGGTGTCTGAAGTCTTCCTGGTTTTGCACAAACCTGTTTATTTAGTGTATCCTCACCAGATAATGAACAGAGATGTACAATAAGCTCCCAAATCTTTCAAGTGGGGTACCAATCCTTGCTTTCCTTCCTCAGAGTTTTGCCTTGTAGTATCCAGGTTCCAAATTCATAGTGTTAGTAGAGAAGGAACACAAATGTGAAATTTAATTCAATCTTCTTTTGTAATGTTTATAGAATCATAACAAGAACAGCTACTGTCCTGAATTCTGCGTTTACTTTCTATCTTATGGATTTGACTACTTCTTCCTCATATTTGAGACCTCATACTTTTGTGAATTTTCTCCAGTTTCATTGTCCACATGTTATCTCTCCTATAGAACTCTACCTGTGCTCACCTTGCTCAATTCTTTCTTTCCCTCTGTGTGATGGTTCGCTCGCTCTCCAGTCACCTTGCCTCCAGCTCAACTTGTTTTATTATACAAAACGGCCTTCTTTCTTTTCCGTCTTCTCAAAGCCTAGGGCTCCAAAAATCTGTGAGGAATATTTGGGGACAAATTATGTGGCCTACCTGATCAAAGAAATATGAAAAATGCTCAATGAGCAAGTGAATTAATGTGTGTGAGCAGTATCACTCACCATGGAAAGTAATTATCTTTCTATTCTACAACCTCTTTGCTATGAGGTTGGTGACTGCCTGTCATTGCTCACATGTTCCACAACACAATGCAATGAAACTATTGGAATTGACAGCATGGAGCACACTAGTCCTTTGTATAAAGTGGGGAAATTGAAATGAAGATATGACATGAGTTTTCTTTTCTTTTTAGATACTGGGATATATATTATCAATGTATCAGTCAGTCTAGAATCCTGGGTATTGAATCGCAGTGCAAACATGACCTCTTTATGTACAAATTCGATTAGCACACACAAAAAGTTATCCTAAAGTCTGTTTCAACTATTTCTATTTTGATAGACTGAACCCTTCATATTGACTACTAATGATCTCATCAACATCTATAAACACTTCAGAATCAGAGAACAGAGGAAGAATATTAACTATGTCCAGTAAACTAGAACACTGTCAGATAAATGATTCAATTTAATTTGACTGAAGTGTCTCCTTATTAAATTTAAAATCATCCACTAAATTCTGGCAAAGAAGGTTTATGCCAAAATGTTGATGATGGATGTGCCCTTGATTTGTAAACAGAGAGCACCTAAAGAGACGTGAAGTGGTCAGTAAGTGAAAAGAATCATCCTAGTCAGACCATTGTGTATTTATTTATATAAAACAATTTACAGTAAGTCAAGAACATCTTCCTAGTTAGAAAATAACACATTTTTAATGGTAATTTCTTTTTATTTGAAGTTTATAATATTTTCCTTTTTGTTTATTTCTTGTTTTAATCAATTAATTTTTTAAAAACAAACTTTTCTCATTTTACATACCTAGCCAAGTTCCCACTTCCTCCCCTCCTCCTGCTCCTCCCACATTGCCCCACCAGGGCCTAACTTCTGGAAACCAGTGGAAGAAAGCGAGGAGCAATAATATGAGCTGAGGAGTCAAGATCATAATGGGAATACCCACAGAAACAGCTGACCTGAGCTGGTGGAGCTCACTGACTCTGGACTGGACAGTGGGGTTACTTGTATAAGACCAAACTAGACCCTCTGAATATAGGCGATGTTATGCCCAGTCAGTGGGAACCCCAAAAGACCACCAGGGAGACTGACTCATCAAAATGCAAAAGCAAGGTTTATTATGGTCCATGAGCTGGACAGGATCTCGTCAGTGCAGCATCAAGAGGAGGTACCCAATCCTTCCAGAGAGCACTATTTAAAGACAAAACCCAGAGAAGTTACATTAGCAGGGTTTGGGATGATGGGTTCAATTCTGATTGGCTGACATTTGTCTAGGGGTCCTGGTAAAAAAGCAATGGGTGTGTGCTATCAGGGGATCCTATCTACAGTTGGAGCGTTAAGAATTTCCTTTGGATGGTCTGTTCCTTGGTGGAGCCCGGGTAGTCTGAGTGATGGTCTTTCTTGCAATCAGGTATTGTCTTAAGGAAAACTACTGAGACTCAGGCTTCTATTAAGCTTATCACGACTGGGCCGTACACTTTACACTTTTAAATTTTGTTTTTCTGTGTGTGCATGTATAGAAGATGTGTACATGCGAGCAAAGCTGACTGTGTGAATCATATATGGGCAGAGGATCCCTCAGAGCTCGACTTAGAGGCACCTATTTACCAACCAATTTTCAATGTTGGGAACCACACTCAGACGCTCTGTGGGATCATTAGGTGCTCTTAAACACTGAACCATTTCTTCAACCCCTGAGTTCACATTTTGCCCACAATATAACAGGGTGTGCCACCCTATGTTAGTAACTAGAGGGATTCAGCCAGTGACTCCTATCTTCTTTTTTGGGGAGGAAGGAAAAGCCAAAAATGTACAGATGGGATGACATGTCAAGGGTTGGTAACACACCCATGTGAATTTCCATAACAATTCTGTAAAGAACACATTAACAAGGACAAACTATGCTGTATTATATTGCTTTAGAAAACAATGCGTTCCTCCATTTCTTCCCATCTACCGCAGGAGAAAGCTTCTATACTGATGGCTGAGCATGACACACACCTTTGAATTTAGCATCATTAGTCAGCATCATAAATCATTAGTCATTTTATTGCTATGTACCTTTAGCAGAACAATATTGATTGTTTTTTTTTCCTAGTTACCTGGCCTATCTGGTCTCAGAATCCTGATCAGCTGTGTTAGGCACGGGTTCTGTCTTAAGGCTGTAATTCCAATCACATAGTGGCTGGCTGTTCCAACAAATCTGTGCCACTGCTGCCCTGGCATTATATACTACGGGTTTCAGTTTGGTGTTTTTATAGGATTTCTATGTGTGAAAATGTGTGTTTCTCTGTGTCTAATTGTATTTCTTGTGCTTTTTCTTTGAGTCTTTTTCTTCTTTTTTTGGCCTTTTTCTGCTTCTTTTTAATTTTTCTCAGATTTTATTTCATTATTTATTATTAATAACAATAATTTCTATTACTTTTAGGTGTCTGCTTTTATTCTAATGAGAGATACAAAAAGGGACATGGGTGGAAGAGTGGGGGAGAATCTGGAAGGACTGCAGGTAGGAAAACTGTAATCGGAGTATAGTCTGAAAAAAAAAAAACAATTTCAATCAAAAGACAACCCAGAAAATAAAACAAACAAAAACTAAAATATCCTTATAAATAATGAGAAATTCTCATGTGACTCAAGTTTCATTCATTTTATCTGAGTATTTGTTAATATATACATATTGCTTTCTTCATTTTAAAGACTTTTAAACAAAATTTGCTTCTGTTTCTCAACTGTCTTAACAGTATAATTTTATACACATACATACACACACACACATATATATATACTGTACACATATATATAATAAATATAACAAATATTCAAACACTAGAAATGTTGTTTTAACGTTTCTTAAATAATCACTAATGTTCGAACAGAGGCATAGAAAAAGAAAATAAAGTCGGGGTTTGATAGATAAATGAAGATCAAACTGAAGATGAGTGTCCTAGAATGAAGACAAGCGTAGTCTGTGAGATGACATAGGCACATAGAAAACATTTGGTAATTTATGTATATTAAATCATGTAATCACCATGAAAGGAAAGCCCTGTTGTATCAGTTTGGGGGACACAGACATGGGCACCAAAACGTTTGAAGAGTTGTCAAGTCCTTATATTCTGACTTTCAGCTTCTCATGACATGCTAATGCCTGTATCTTTATACGCACCCTTCCTTCAAAGCAGAACTTGCTTTTGGTGCCGCACGCAACAAGGTTCTTCATCTGGCTCTGCCTGGATCTTCAGTATCCCATTCTCATCCTGCATGTAGCTGATATATATGCCCACTACCGGCTCTAACTCATCTTCCTCTGGTGTCCTCAGACAAGAGACTCCTGCTATCCTCATCTTCTCGGCTTTCCTATGAGCAATTTTCAAGATTCACCTGGAATGTTTCCTCCCTGTGGGAACATCTTTCCCCTGGCTGTCCGAGCGTAGCTGTATTCTTTTTCAACAGTTTCCCCCTCTGCCACCATTACCCATTGTGTGGAGTCATAATTCTTCCATGTCGTTAAGGTGCCTCCTGTGAACGGAAAAGAAGACAAGTCCTTTATCTTCTACATTCTAATATCCCTGTGGCAAACATCTGTTTAGCATCTGAGAGACAGGAGATGTTCAGTAAATATTTAGTATCCTAGTGATTGATCAGAGTAAAAGTTGAGACACTCTCCAAAGTGCTCATGTGAGACTCAATGAAAAGAGGAAATACTTTTTTTATTATCAAATATTTTGTTTGTTCTCCGAAATATCATTTGTTCTTACTTAAAGAACAACTTCTAGTTCTTGTCTTTGGACTAATTTTTCTTACTAAAATATATTCCACACTGTGAAATCAGAGCTTTTTTCCCTAAATGGCACCTTTAGGATCCTGAAATTTATAACTATGCTCATATATTCCACGATCAGTGAATAGTCTACACATGGTCTCGTGTAGCAGCAAACAGTATGGGAGGAGTCTGGTGTCTCCTTTGCAGAAGAAATGTCAAACACTTCCTTCATTTTCATAGATGCGACTGTGACAGAGAATGACTGGCCGCCACATCATGCTGTGAAGAAGTCTCTGACAGCGGGAACCTGGCTCCCACTTTCAGGTTTTGCAAAGTTTTCCCTGATTTAATGAAACTGTTTTAAAGAAAATCTGTTCTCCCCTTTCGTCACAAAATGTTAGATTTTGAAGCTGGGCACCCATATGAAGACTCGTCTTTCCTGTACATGATAGGAAATTAAACTGGACATTCATCACTTCTGATTTTTGTCAGGGTTTCAGTTCTCTGCCTGCACTGTTTCATATATTTAAGTGAATTGTGGGTGCAACTATTGGAAAATGAAGGGCTCCCTGGGGAAAAGGAGGAAATTGCAAGTTTCTTCATGAGTATCCCAGGAAGGGTTTGCTTTACTGTAGTCAGCAAAGAACAAAGGGATCACACAAGGGAAGCCGTTGGACGTTTCATTTGAACATTTTGATACATTATTCTAGACAAGCCTGCCATCTAACAGGGTGAGCCACCGGGCCCTGCTTCTGAAGGAATGTCGCCTCTCATCTACGTCAAACTACAACACAATAAAATTCAGGGGAATCTTCATCCTGAAACTCTCAAGCCTCCTCTTGACAAACATGTACCCAGAAACTCCCTGTAATAGAGTTAAAACAGCTCTTTGGTAACCAATAGAGATGCCTTGGGCATATTATCTAGATTATAGATGTGAGTCATACTAATGATATGAACGTCAATGTTCAAAACTCCTAAAACCTTTTTATGTCCCAGAAACATCCCAATAAACAATGTGGGGACTACAGCACATGGTTTTTTGTATATTATGGTCAACATAACATACACACATTCAGCAATTTCTTGCAAGATTTTTTTTTTACAAAGTCCCTTCATTCGGTTCACCCACTCCAAAGTCCACAATGCTCTCAGGGAGCAGAGGACTCTCAAGGATTCATTTTTCTCATATAATGACCAATGAATCTGACTTCTAAACAGATTCAGCAACTAAAACAAAATCCTCTAGGTGGAAGTTTGCATCTAATGATACCACTGCCCCTGCACAGTTAGAACCAGGTAACCATGTGTCTTTGATCTGCTGCTATGGTATACAATGTTGGTGGGGGACAATTCTGTATTCTGTCAATCATGTTTTAAATAAACGCTGATTGGCCAGGCAGTAAGTATAGGTGGGAAAACCAGACAGGAAGTAGAGGTGGCACAAGGAGAAAAGGAGTATTCAGGGAAGAAGGAAGCTCTTCCTGCTCTCCTGCCAGTCCACCAGGATGTTATTTGCCCGGCTGAGAAAAGGTACCGAGCCATGTGGATAACATAGATAAGAACAATGGATTAATATAAGTTATAAGAGCTAGTAAGAAGCCTGAGCTAATGGGCCAATCAGTTTATAACCTAATGTAGACTCTCTGTGTGATTTTCTTTGGGGCTTGCCAGCTGTTGGGTATCAGGTGGGACAGAAACCCCAACAAGCCAGCCCTCATGTTACACAATGTGGACAAGGAAGCTAGGACACCAAACATTTACTTCTAAAAGTTTTGTAGTCTGGAGGTCCAAGATCAGTGTATAATCAAATTCCATACGCGTGTGAAATACTTAGTCTTCCTTGCTCTTTGGCGGGTCATTTTTATGTTTTTAAATATTTTTTTCAAGACAGGGTTTCTTTGTAGCTTTGGAGCCTGTCCTGGAACTAGTTCTTGTAGACCAGGCTGTTCTTGAACTCACAGAGATTCATCCATCTTTGCCTCCCAAGTGCTGGGATTAAAGGCGTACGCCATCACTGCCCAGCTTATGTTTCTAGATTCGTAATCAGACCAATGAAATTCTTTTCTCCAAAGAAGTAATCATCCATAGTCTCAAGGAATAGGGATCCTTTTTAGAATAAGTAAAAAGACAGAGTAGTGGAGGTAAGAGACAAAAAGAAAGAGAAGAGAAGAAAAACTAACAACCACACCCCGGGAAAGTCCAATAATGTCTGCATTTGTGCTAAAAGTGTCTAAGACAGCAGGACACTGAGCCTGTGACTTTGACAGCACTGTCTTCATGCTGTAGGGAAGTCTCAATGTGGAAAGCAGAGAAGAGATACACTCAGCCGGCATTGGGCACTGCTGCAAATCCAGCATCCATCATAGGTGGATGTTAGTAATGATGCTTCGTTACATGACTGTACCCGGAGTGTATTTGATTGATGTCAGTGACACAGTTACTGATTTCAACACTGAAGTCATACATTTAGCGTTGATTTGGAGACAAGAGGAAAATAATCACATGTGCGACAGAAAGCAGGAGGCACAATCACTCATGGAGATCCAAATTGAAGATTTCTTCAGAGAAACACAGCATTATAGCAAAACAGAGAAAGCAGGAAAGAACCAGTATCACAGGCTCTGATAGCTTACTCCCCTACAGGATGATTCAGATGGAGCTATCCAACACACCAAAAGAATTCCCTTATTTTAAGTTTCACACAACTCCGTAATGTCCCCACACAATTCATTCTGAGGACTTCCTTGTGGATCATTCACAGTCGTGATATTTATAACAGACAGAATACAAATGAACTCACAATACCGTCACATTAAACCAAGGTAGTCCATTGGTTTGGTGTCTTCAATATTTTAGATGTATTTAACTTTGCCAAGAGGATAGTGGAGACATTATGCCATGGTCTGTTATTTTCTGCACTCTGATGGTAATCTTACTAGACACTGCTGATCTGCTTCAGGTGTGGCATAGGCACCGTGGTTCTCATTCACCCTTGATACTTGTGGACTGTAATTTGAGTGTCACTTGTGATTTAAGAGCTAATTCCCTAATTTTGAAAGGCTCACAGATGATTCTCAATCAATATAATTGATTTCTTAAATCCTAAGATCTTTTATGTGATATAGAGCAATGAAAAATTATACAATGAAATCTGTACAACAAAAAATTTCAGAGATATCATTACATCTCAACTTCTATCTCTAGGACCTTACACAGAATAAATACACAACAATGTTAAAATGAAACCATTGTGTATATATAGTTATGTGGACTAAAAATTAGTAACAAGGCTCTGGAATAAAAAAAAATCAGAGGTTCATTTTTAGATTTATTTTTTCAAAGGCAGAGGCATAACACCTTGAGCAAAAGTTTTTTTTTTAAATTTTAATTTAATCTTCATTAATTTCAAATCTGAGGACATAATTCATTTTTTCTCCATTCCTATACTATTAGTTATAAATCCCCTTTCTTTTGTGGAAAAAGCCTTTTATGTTATTAATTTTTCAATGAAACAAATACCAAGACAAATCGATCCCATGGAACCTGGTAACTCAGTGTAGAAGAGTAAAATCTAGCTGAGGACTAATTTTGAAAGTTGTGGCAAGCAGCCAGATTCTCAAACAGAAGAGAAAAGGAAAGTGAGCCCATGTGAGAGGAAAAGCTAAGGCAAAGATGAGGAGTCTCCCATTTAGACTGCTGTGTGGAGTATTTGCAATGGAGACATCCACAACCAAGTCTCACTGGCATTTGAGTGTCTCATCTGCCCAGAAAATAGCTTGTTTTATCAGAGACAATATTCTTGATAAATATAGATAATTGTAGTGATTGAATAATGTTATGTACCTTCTGCCTATTTGTATACATAACTTTTCCCATCATAACCAGACTCTTTGCTATTGTCATTGAGTAAAGGGAAGGGGTCCAAGAGATGCATTCTATCCAGAGGATGTTGGATTCATAGAAAAACACACGTGGTATTCTACTTCCATCCCAAAGTTAATTTTTATTTTATTTTTCAAATATTTTAAGCATGCATCTAAAAGACTGTTTACGCTGTTCTCTTCACACTCCCATGTTTTAATCCTACCTTTGCCGCTATGTTTCTCTTCCCAAGGCCACATCCCACTTCCATGTTTATTTTCCTTCATGACTCATTGTAATCAGTGCCACTCCTCCATCCACTGAAGTTTAAGTAATTCATCAGCAATCACATCACTCAAGACACTGGCTTCCTCCCCATCTAATGACTGAGTGTTTATTGGCTCAGTCTGGTGTGGTGCTTATCTGGGCAGCACAGTCATTGTGAGGTCGTGAATGCCAAGGCCATGTCATGCTCATAAGAATGCATTTCACAGCCCTCCTGCCTCCTGCTCTCGCACTTTCTCTATTTTCCAGTTTTTTTTTTTTGTAATATGGAGGAATGATATAGGTGCCTTTTTTTTATAATGAACAGTAAATAATCACATATTCTCAACATTTTGACTAACCATGATCTCTTTATTGGCCAATTTGTTTCATAAAGAAGAATCTTTGATTAAGGTGAGAACTTCACCAGCCTAATGTAACAGACACTGTTATTGAAGATACAGTTTGACAACATCTCCTTTTAGCAAAACAGAAGTAATTGTCTTGTAGTATCTATGATGTTCTGAGTCATGTTCCTTCAGCAGGTCTCCAGGACTGGGTAGGAATTCTGTCTTATAGAACAAGTTCCAATATAATCAGCTATCAATTCATTATCCAAATAACATTTTTAAGAGTACTGAATAAGGGACTATAAAATTGACTTAGGGGTTACAAGTAGTTGTTGCTCTTACAAAGGCCCAGGTTTAGCCCCCAGCATTCGTACGGCATCTTACAACCATCTGTAACTCCAGTGCCTGATGTCCTCTTTTGAATGCCATTGGCACTAGGTATGCATTTGGTACAAGATCATACAGAAAACTAAAATATTTATACAAGTGAATGAGTAACTTTTATAAAATTTACAAATAAAATCAATGCCACACTTCTACGGAAATGAGTATCTGTACATTTGAGGAATTTCTACAGAATTAATTTCAGTTAACGGGAAGAGACACAGTGTGGTGTCAGCTCTGCATCTGTGTCTTGCGACTTCTTAAAACGAAATAATAGTCAGTCAGAGAAAGGTTTACAGATGGTGACTATCCACACATATAATATATTTAACTGCCCTTAAGTGACCAGTGGGAAGATGTATTCAACTTCACTAAGTTGATTGGACGATTAGGATGAATATTGTTTGGGAAATAATATTGTCCTGAGGACATGGAGAAGAGGATTCTGGAATTGTCTCAGTGGTCCACTGGGCTCCAAAGGACTGCAAACGATAGCTCTGAGTAAAAATGTGCTACCCCGCTCTCCTTATGACCACACGACTTGGGAAAGTAATAAACCTGGTTGAGATTCATTTGCAACTTTGGAAAATCTAAAAGTCAAGAGCTTAGATTTAGATGAAGAAAAATGTTTGTAGACTGGAGAATATGCTATTTTCAGGTCAACATAGGAGCTTCTGTTTTGAGTCAAAAGTCAATCACATTGATACTTCAGATCAACATGTTTCATTCTTGTCATAAAATTACAATCGACATAAGTAAAGACTTCTAATGAATATTTTAGTTTTCCCGAAGATAAACTCAGTTGTTATTAGTTTGCATTAAAACTAGGCTATATAAACATTGGGGGCACTCACAATTTTTACTTTTGGCTCATAATTTTCCTGAATGTTGTATTAAAAATTCAGTTGTTTGTTAATAAAAAAAAAAAAAAACACCAGCCAGGTTCAGATCCTTAGCTAGCCAATACCAATGTAAACACCATAGGTCGTCACAGTTCCACTATCAATGCTTGCTGTGCAGCCATCCACAGGAAACATTTGCAGACGAAGGCAGCCAACCTACCTGTGGAGTGTTGTGGCAGGGGGCTAAGTGGAATCCCCGGCAAAGCAAAAAAGATCAGGCAGCAATCCAGGGATTTCCTTGTCATCTACCTACAGGGCATTCATCACCCTAATGGACTGAAAAAGAATGTGTTGCTAATCCTAGCATTCAAAAACCTCTGCATTTATTGCTGTGCTCAATCTGGGGAACAGGGTAGTCTTGGAATGGAAATTAAAGTCCTGACAAATAGGCAGATGACTGTGGTCTTGTTGCATTGTCATTGAATAATGCATGATTTGAGACTAGATACATTTTCTCATATGCCCAATGGTAGAGTCAATGGAGTTGTTTTGTAAGCCTTATTTCCGTAGGCATTGGGTGTCAGATGTTTCAGCTTCTCCTCCTGAGCTAAGGTAGGTATTCTGTTCTTGCATTTGAGACTTCTTTCTAGTCACTCTATACTTGTGTCTCTTCCACTACAAGAGGAAATGATCTCGAATGTCCAGGGTCATAGGGGAGCCCAGACTGGGCTTTGTACTATCTAGTCTGATGTATCCCTCACATGATCATGGCTTTCTGCATCTTGCTAACAAGCTTTGATTCAATTAGATGCACATGTATTGATCCCCAGGCCCATTATGGAGTGTGATTGTGAGGTAGCACACATTTAGCTTTCTAAATAAATGATGAAGTGGCTGTGTACAGATGTTCTTTAAGTAGTGTGGCCACACAAAGATATAAAGGATATGATCCTTAACCTTGAAGAAATCGCAATGTAAATAGGGAAGCAATAGTATTGAGTACCAATTTTTATTATATAGCCATTCGATCTTACGTCAGCACACGGTTCTACCACTGAGCTAAATTCTAAGTCTCTGGCCTCTAACTTAAAAACACATGGAATGAATTTCATGATAAAAGTGGCATATGAGGCTCCTCTACAATATTTATGTTTTTCTGAGAAGGCTTTTTAAATTGGGCTTCATACGCCATCTAGTTTACCAGATTAGAGAATATTTAAGACATATTTAAGGAGCAGAACTAGAGAGTGTGAATATGGTGTCCCAGGCCTGGAATGCCTTCACTTTGGACGCTGTGGTAAGAAGAGTGTGAGTTTGTAGACAGGTTCAGAATTGTAATGACCTCAACATTAATAAGACTATGTAGCAGACTCTGTCTCAGAAAAAAGAAAACCACAAAATTATGAAAATTGTGGAGTGGGAATGTTCAACAGCCCTTTGCTTGATTTCAGGCCCTTTTTTGAAATTTATGGTAAATGCATTTTGCTACGAAGCTTAAAGTCTACAACTAGCAGCCTGGTTTCCTGACCTCCCATAGGCCTTATTTACTTAGAGATAGATTCATGGATCAGGGTGGGCAAACGGAGCCTAAGTGACACATCCATCCTGGCCTCTCAATGGCCCTTCCCAAGGCAAACTTTCCTGCTTAAGTTACAGCGTCATCTTCAGCAGTCAGGGACAAGCTGAAGAAATGTCATATTCACTGACTCATGGAGCATGTATGGGGTCTTATCATTTGTTATTCCCTTCTGTTTGTACAGGAAAGGAAGGTGGGTGTTTCATTTTGTAAAATGATACCACTACTTCAACTACAAAGTGACCATGACTAATGATACAGCTCTCAGGAACTCTACTAGGGACTGGAGAAGTACGTACTTCTCAAAGTCAGTTAAGAATCCAGACAAAGACCATACTGGCATACTAAAAACCCTTATTGTGTCCCCAAACTGAATACATAATATACACAATAATACATAATAATAATAATAGCTATTTGTATTTAGTTTATTCTCTGATAATTTCATACCGCCCTCTAATACATTCTCATCACTCCCATCCCTCTTCCTCTCCTAAGCAAGTGAACCCAGCTTCCCAACACCTCTATCAACAACCCTCTGCTCACCCACTGAATCTCCATCCCACTTTAAAGCTGTTTTACTTCATGACCTACTGGTCTTAACCAGAGCCACTCCTGTGAGCCTGAAAAGCTAAGTGTGAAGCTGTCCACTGGATAGCATTTATCATTGAGTTTTTCCCTTCCTTTCCTACAGCTGTCCTCACTGATCCTAAGGCCCTCTCGGTCATCATGGTCTGATCTCATGAGTCATGAGACTAAATCAGCATATTTATTTTGTTAAAAATCCATCTATTAGCTACCGGATAATTATTTGCCCAATATTTTATGATGATTTTATTTGAAAGATTAAATTTTTCAATCATCTCTGAAAGACAAAACTATTTTAATATACACAAATTAATATTTATGATTCTTTCCTTCTTTCGTGCCTCCTCAATGGTGAATCAATCTTAATATTAACAAAACATAGAGTTTAGGCAATTATCAAATCACACCACAGATGAAATATGTCATTGTATCAATTACACCTTTGCTTCAAAATAAAATAACAAATTAAAAAGAAGAACATGTTAAATTTGTGACTTTTCCTTGTGAGTCTGTATTGTGATTTCTTTCTCCCTGCTTGTGTATGTGCATTTGGTGGGTATTATACGCATAAGTGTGTGATGTGGGCTGCACATATCCATGAATTAATAGATGCCAGAGTACACCAGACGTCTTGGTCTATGCCGTTCCACTTTATTCTATGACAGGGTTTTTGATGAGCCGGGTGATACATAGATGTCAGGAAGTTCCAGGGACACCCCTGTCTTTGCCCTGCATCATACTTGGGTTACAGGTATACCTCAATCCACTCCTTGCTTTTATGTGTTTCCTAAGGATTGGCACTTAGATGCTCATACCTGTACAGCAATCTCTGTGGTTAGCTGAGCCTTCTCTGAACCCACACGTGTTCATTTTATTATATCCAGCTTAATGAGAATACTTCATGTATGAAATGAAAGTTCATTTTGCAAACGAAGATGTGGCCCCTTGTGGCATTCAATCTGCCTCACCACATTTAGTTTTAAACATAATTAAATCTCAATTGGTCACATAAAAGAATTGGATCTAGTCAAACCCATTTTCTCAGATTTTATAACCACACTTTTAATACTGCTTATTCTTCGAACTAGTTATATGCAGAGCTATTCAATATGATTTAGACACATAAACCGTGAGGACCTTCAAAACACTGTTCACTTATCTGAAAGTTAACAAACCCATAGATGTACAGGTAGGAGCCAATTATGTAATAGTGAGTAATCAGAAATAATTTTCTATTACCACCCATTATTATTAGGCCGAGGAAATGGCTCAGTGGGTCAGGGCACTGGCTATGCAAACATGAGGACCAGCTATCAGTTTCTGTACTCCTCTGAGAATGTGAAAGATATCTGAACACGCCTGCAACTCCAGCACTGAGGTTGTGACTTGTGGGAGAGGATGAGGCAGAGAAATCTTTTGAACTTGCTAGCTCCAGGCTCAGTGAGACATTCTCTCCCAAGGACATATAGTGATAGAACAGGAAAGCTGACATCCTCCTTTGGTCTCTACTGTCTTACAATCACAATGCATATATACCACACACATGCACGTGTGTACACACACACACATACGTGATGATGATAAGGAAAATTAGGATGAAGAAAACACAATATATTAGTGCTGTTGTTTTTGCACATTAAAATACACACATGTATTAGGAAAAACTCAACCCCAGCAGTCACTCTGCTGCTTAAATCCTGGACTAACATTACTCCCAACACCTCAGTGAGTAATTGTACCACTGTTTAGAATTGCTTGGCCAAGCCACGCTAAGGGATGGATCAGATTTTAGACAGCTTTATTGTTTTCTAAAAGCACTCCACAGATGAGCAGTGCTCCTAGATTGTCTCTAGTTCCCAGAGGACAGAGCTCTCTCTTCCTTGTCTCCCAATGTCAGTGTTATACACGTTGACAGCATCATGTGTACATCTCTGCTGGAAATCAGAGAGGATGTCAAGGGATTATTGTTTGGTACCCAATGTCTCTAAGATGAGTTAAAACAGAAAGCATAAGGTTACACATCCAGAGGGGAGAGAGAATGTGTGCGCTAATCTACACTGTAGCACTCAAAACGGTACCACTGATAATCCAGGAAAAAATCATTATTCCAAGTACATGTGTAGATACATGGTCTCGCTTCAATATTTTATATTTCCAGAATGTCTAATGCTATCCAGACATGGGGGGAACACCAGCCAGTCAAGAGATTAGGCCCTTGTCCTTATTAGTAGACAAAGTTAAGTAAAGCAGTGTACAATAGTTAAACCACAGTGAGTTATTGCAAGAATTTAGTGACGAAATAGTGGGACTGCTTCAACGGGAATGTTAAAGAAGAAAGCGTTTCAAAAAGTTAAACACAACATTAATTTCACCAGTAAAGACCACAATTATAAAAAGGGCTGAAACCCTAGAAGGATTAGAAAACATCCAAATGGGAATTACAACATGGCAGGTGAATGGAAAATATGAGTGTGGACGACACGACCATGCAGGGAGCTGAAAAAGTGATTTCTGCTGTATCCAGAACGGAGAAGCCTGTCTAGTGTGTCCCATTCTTGCATGTAATGAGAGTTACTGACAACTTTGAACAAGTAGGTGTCATAGCTATTATCAGTGTTTGTGGCTGGGTCCCCACTGGTATATGAAGCCTAGGTTTGGAAAGAGATGTCTAGGAGCTGGAAAAGAGAACTGGCATTACAACGAGGGTGAGAGGAAAGAAGAAGTTAACAGTGAGTTGCACATTTCTGCAAAATTAAGTGAATAATTAACATGATAATAAATAATAACAAAAGCCATAAATGCCATCTGTAGAAACATGGCGTATTGAGAAAGACAAATGAGAAGGAAATTTAAGGGCTTTGAATTCAGACACTAAGAGTAGAGGTTCCTCTGAAGCATCACATGGGCGGTTATGAAATTATTAAGAAACCTCCAGAGCAGAGGTCAGAACTAGAGATCTGTATTCAGGAAGCATTCAGATATGGAATGTTTGTCCTGGTGAAGACAGCAATTAGATTTCATAGACACAGTGTTCTACAGAATTCTGTTTGCATTTTTGCATTCATGATACACTATATAGCAATTAATTTTTGCAATAAGAATTATCTGCAAGAGGAAGCACTTGAAGGCAAATAGGAGAAGTTGATAATGGAGTACTTCAAGTGAATTCCAAAATGAACAAATGCATAGTTTTCGACAAAATAGTATTCCGTGGATCATTAAGATGGTTTTAATGTAACTATGAGCACATAAAACTTAGGGAGTGATACTAGAAAAATAATATACCATTAGAGTTCTAAATCATATAAAAAGAATATCATGAAGCTGGGACAGTAGCTCAGTCAAGAACGTGCTTTCAGAACAAGTTCATGGGCCGGAGCCCCAGCTTTCTGACCAGTACACATAGCTTAATATATGTGATCCCAGGCAAGTGAAAGACCATATTCCAAAGCACAAGGTGGATGGAATTTGAGGAATAACATCAAAATTTTACCTGTAGCTTCCAAGTGCATGGGTACATGCACACACAAACACACACACACACACACACATGTATAGAGAGAAAGAATAACTACAAATGTATTGAAACAAACTTAATTTTGTCAAACAGTTAAAACATTTTATAATACTTATTTTAAAATATTATTTTATTTATCTGTAAATACTATGAAAGATAACCATTCTAAAAGCAGAAGAAGGGAAATGAATGACAGAAAAATATTTACCATTTTCTAAAGAATATAGAATGCTTTTATTACTTAAAATATTAGGGTAAAAATAAAAGTATCCATAAGACATAGGATATAGCTGTATACTCCTGCTTAAAAAATATCTTTCAAGTAATAAAATTATTTGATCAGAATATAAATTGTTCTTCAGAAATTAATTTTGTCAACATCATAAACTATAATTTAATATTATAAGACAATGATAGTTAATGTTTGTCTTCAATGAATTAATCATGTCTATCCATGAAATGTTCTATAATTATCTGAAACACTAGAATGCATTGCACAAACGAGGACATGTTTTATGATTTTTGTAAGCTGTTCATAAAAATGCAAAACGGAATCAGCTTAATAAATGCTTAGCTATTTTATTATATTATTTGGTACCTCAAGTTCATATTTGCTTGAGAGGATTTGGCATCCTAGAAGACAAAGTACTGGGTGTATCTCAGTAGATATTCACACTTGGTTTAACTGTGGACAGAAAATACTCCCTGGGTCTGGACACTCTGCTAATTTGCATGAGCATGTCCTCCTAGACATGTTTTCAACCTTTGGGTCACAAACTATTTGGAGAGGGTCTAATGACCCTTTCACAAGGGTCATCTAAGACCATTGAAAAATACAGATATATTCAGTTGAATAAATAAACAGTGGCAAAGTCACAATTATAAAGCAGCAATGAAAATAATTTTATGGTTGGGGTCCCCACAACACGAGGATGCAATATAGTACTCTGTATATCTTTTTTTTTGTATTGTTAAAAGAAAAATTTACATTTACTCCCCTTGTTCCCGGCCCTTCTGCTCCCCCACTATCCCACCACCCTCCCCCTGCTT
>JAQHUG010000020.1:8337144-8347498 GCA_028555095.1 Dicrostonyx torquatus | reverse complement strand
GGTCCTGACTTCCTTGCTCCTCTTCTCCCTCCTTCTGTAGTGTTTCAGGTGGTAATGCTAGTCTTTGAGAAGACGGTGATGGTTTTAAGTCAAAAAAATACCTTTCACTGAACAAAAATGCTCTACAGATGCTCAGGGGGAGAAATGACAATGTGTTATCTCTGTCCTATGCAGTACTTGATCTTCATAATTTTCCTCCTAATGCTGCCTTTAGACTGTGTTCTGTTCCTGCTGTTGCAGTCTAAGAGAGATAAATTAATTGAGATACAGTGGTACTCTCATGAAGGTTAACATTCACTATTTAGCCATTCTGGTTATTAGTAACTTAATGTCTGTGAAATTGTTGCTATTAGATTCTGTTCAGGGAACACAGGGTGTTTTTCTTTCTGTGTCTGGATTGTGACACACATAATTTTCTCTAAGTTCACCCAAGTTTTCAGAAATTATAATATTTACTTTTTCCCTGTGGCCAAACAGAGCTCCATTTATTCACGTGTATGGTAGATATTTCATCTGGTTATCCCTTCATGGGTGCTGTAATTGTAACTGATCTTACTCAACAAAGCCAAAGTAGCCTGTGAATTCAATAGTAGCGATAATTTTATTTATTCCTTTTTAAAGACTTACTTGTTTCATTTAATATACAAGCATATTTCCTCAGTATTTATGTGCTCTGCATGCATGCCTGGTGACAAAATAGGCCAGAAGAAGGTCCTGGATCACCTGTGTTTCACAAATTGTTTTGCTAACCAGGAGTTAGTATTTTTTTAAACACAGTTATTTATTAATTTAAAATTTTGAGAATGAACAAGTTATTCAGATTATGCCAAAGTATGATCCTTGCTTTTATGAAAACATCTTATTTAGTAATTTAGATTCCTTCAAAATCACTTTTGCAGAGATCACTTAGTCAAGTCTTCAATCACTGAAATACTTCAAAAACTTTACACGAGAGTTAAGTGACTGCCTTTGATGTATAGCAATGTGAAAACTGTTAATGGGAAGGTTCCTGTAGACAGATTGTTTTTGTATCACTTGGTCTGCTGCCATTCAGCCCCAAACAAACATACAAAGTCTTATATTAATTATAAACTGCTTTGGCCTATTTCTCAGGGTTATTGCTAGCTAGCTCTTATGACATAAATTCACCCATAATTCTTGTCTATATTTAGCCATGTTGTTTGCCTTTTCTCAGTAAGGCACTCTCATCTTGCTTCCCCTCTGGCTGGCTGGTGACTGTGTCTCTGCCTTTCCTCTTTTCAAAATTCTCCTAGTAAGGTTACCCCGCCCATACTTCCTGCCTGACTACTGGCCAATCAGCATTATATTAAACCAATATGAATGACAAACATTTACAGTGTTCAAGAACAGTATCACACAGTATTTACCACCCTCTTGCTTTCAAAACAAGAACCCTGAATCTAATCTCCCCTGTTTAACTTCTTTTCTGACCCATGTCCAGAAAAACTTGTAACGAACATGAAAAACAAAGACAAACTTCAATATTCCATTTTTTTGGGAATATGGGCACAGTTTTCTAGGCTACTTCCAGATGATTGGGAGTGATGATAATCTTATGGGGACCCAAAGAAACTTTAGGATTATGGTCAAGTTCTGACTGGAGTATTCTGTGAGCCTGGATCATCTCAGCCAGGAGCCTTGAAGTTGTTCTGGATGCAGAATTCAGCAGAAATGACAACAGTGGTCCACTGAATTATTGGCTCATCTGGGTCATCTGCTCCCATTGAAGGATTTTCATGAGGTCTTCCTTGATCAAAACTTATTATTCTTAACCAAGACTAAATCCACAGCCTCTCATTTCCTGTGGAAATAAAAGCAAAAACTCTTTTCTAAAGTAACATATCTTTTGATTTAAATTTTTGAAGTCAAAGCATTTTCAAAACATATAGGTTGGATTAATCCAGCATCAATTATAATCCAATGTCTTTTAGCAGCTGTTGTTCTTTCCTCAGCAGTCAAACAATTCAAAGAGAGTAAACACATGGTATCCAAATTCTCTGTGTATTTTCCATCTTTACGTATTTTTTCTCTATTCCTTTTATTTTTATTTTTTAATTATTGGTTTGTTGAGCACATGAGTCTTTGATTTGTTAAACACAAGGGCTGGGATTAAAGCTGTGGCTTCAGCTCTTGGCTCTGCCCCATTCCTTAGCTTCCTGAGAGTCTCGCTTCATGGTAGAGGTACAGGAAGGAGCCACATTTATTGCCACAACTATGCAGAGTTTCTAGGTACATGTCACCACCAAGAAGCATGCTGGCAACTGCTCATAAATATATTTAACTGTTTGGGGTCAGAGCCTCTTAAAAGAACTGTGAGGTTTTGGTTACTAACGTTGAGTCAGGAAGCCTCTCTTAAAGGATCTGCACCTCTGCTTGCCTCTAACAAATAAATCCCACCCTAGAAAATGTTGTTACCAAGAAGGTGCTTAACTCTGTTCTTTGTGTCTAGAACTCCTTTAAAGTTTTTTCAGGTTTTATATGGATATAGTTGTCAAATGTTGGGTGCCATTTGTTTACAGAAGTTTCTGTCCTGCAGGGATTCAGTCCCAAATAAACACACAGATGCTTATAATAATTATAAACTGTTTGTCTGATTACTCAGGCTTATTACTAACTAGCTTTTATGATTTAAATACACCCATAATTTTTATCTATGTTTAGTTACAGGATTTGGTGCCTTTACTCAGTAAGGCATTCGCATCTTGCTCCCTCTGTGTTTGACTCTGACTTTCTTCGTACTAAAATTTTCCTAGTCTGGTGGCCCCACCTAAACATCCTGCCCAGTTACTGGTTAATCAGTGTTTTATTTAATCAATATGAGTGAAAAAACTTTACAGTGTATAAGAGTATTATCCCACAGCAGTTTTCCTTATAAGTAATGAAGTAATCAGCAAAATGCAGTATGATAAAGCAAACTCTCAATTACAGTGTTCTCTTGTAAAGTGCCATGGAACTTTCTGAGGCAGTTGTTGGGAAGATGCTGTTGGGAGAACTAAAAACCCTGCTATTTAGTATGAAACAAGGAACACATTTTGTTGGGAACAGTTAAATTGTTTGTTTCACTTGTTCTATATCACAAGCTAAGTGAACAATGGTAAAGAATAGGTTTAGCACAAGGTCTTCACATAAGACCTGAGAGTTTTGATTTTTTTGTTTACATATTGGTTCAGATATCTTCTTTACAAGTAAGAGGGGTATGCACATTCCCACAACTGTTGAAAGCATGACCTATTGACCTATCAAGAATGATTGTTATGATTGCTATAGTTTGGACATTTTACTATTATTCCAATTTAATATATATATGTATATATATATATATATATATATATATATATATATTTGCAACTCCTGACTCCCAGCCATGTATCCAGTATTAGCTTAGTAATATAAAGAAGGTTAAAACTAAAAAAGAAGAAAGGGAAATTGTATGATTGGTTAGACTGCTTTGTTATTTCTAAAACTGCAATCACTTTTTCTGAGAGATATCTGTTTTAATGAATTGCATGAAGAACTCCCCCATTCACCTTTATGTGAAACTAGAACCCGAATGTATCAAATGTCTAAGTTGGTAGCACAGTTTGCATGCCTTGCTTTGACAGCCAAATGCTTCTGCACAGAGTGACAGCATGCAATCATCACACATGTCATGCTTTTGTGTTTACAGATGAAATAATTTGACTTTGTCCTCCACAATGAGGTTTGGAAGAAAAAAATATAATAAGTAAGATAATGAGAAATGTATTCCAGTATTAAGTTGCCATTTAATTACTAGAGTCAAATATCAGCCTCACCTCCAGAGAGCAAGCGCCATGCCATTCCCAATGTCTGCATGGCAATTTTTTTTTTTTTTACTTAATTTTCTAAGGAATATGAAACATCTGTCTTTTCCAGTCTTTTCACAGTATTCAATCCCATGGACAGATGTTTTCAAAACCACGTTGTCTGTGAACATTTAAAGGAATAGTATATTTGCATAAACTCTGGGAATTCCAGGCTTCGTGCTTTCCATACTGTTTGAATTTTTTTTCTTTCCCCTTTTTTTTTTCAAATCAACATTTTTTTGTTCTGTACCCATCATTTTGTTTTACTCCTCATAAAGCAGACATTGTGTGCACACATCTGTTAAATCTGGGCTGCATTTATTACAGTTCTGTTCTTCCAGAAACAGGAAGGATTAATTACCACAGACTGGCTCTAGAAGCACCCCCGTGTTTCTTAACACACAAAATTAATTCAGAGTTGACAAAACTCTTTCAGACACGGCCTGCTTCCTGCTGAGGGCGCTTTATTAGCATATTTTTTCCCAGAAAAAAAAAGTGCCTGATAGACCCTTTTTACCTCTCCTCCGAGTTCAATTTGTACAGCACTGAGTGACAGGCAGTAAAATGGCTTGAACGTATTGGAGGCAAGTTGCCAAAATCCTCCCGATAGCAACACTTTGGAGCCTTTGTTCAGCGTACATTAAAGTCACAGAAGGTCCATGTATTGTAGACAGCACAGGGCAGGCAGGATGTTCTCAGTAAGACAAAACAGCAGGTGATAAATGACATTAAATAACGGCGAGAATTTACCACAGACTAAATTAACTACTGGAGTGAAATGTTCTCAGCTCGAAGGCTATATTAACAGTGAATTTATAATTAGGCGATTATCATTCTTTTTAGTGTTTGAGGAAGTCTATATGTAAAAGTGATGAAGACAGTTCTATTTGACTCTGGAGACACAAGACTGGAAGTGGTTCTAAAAGGGCTGCTGAGTAATTCTCCTTTCAGGATTTATAAAGTCATTTATAAAATAATTACGTGGAAGATGGCTGGACCTTTGAAGATCTTGCACACATGCCTACAGATTTGCATGCGCACATGCAAAGATCTTTAATGAACTGCAGTCTCTTTGAGTTGCTAGAAAGTCTGGTTACATCAAATTTTATGATCTTATGGGTGTTCCCTAAGTGAGACAGATATTAGTCTCCAGTATGAGCGTTAAATTTTGTGTTTGTTTTCCCGTTAGAAATGGGGTCCTTGAAATATGTTTCTTTTCTATCTCTTAAGGAATCCCTTTATGACAGAGCTATGTCTGATTTCAGTTTTGATTCCCCCTGAAGCCTCTTAGAATCTAAAACATTTCAACTGAGTCTTTTGGTGAGTATGTCAATTTTATCACAGACTATCTTCTTCTAAAATCTTCATAGAGAAATAAGCTTGTCAAAAGACCTTAACAAAACACTAGTGATTAAAAAAGAAGAGAATTAAAATAAGACAATTTAAGGATTATATCTTTAAACTCTTAAAATCATTGTGCTGTCCCTGCAGTTTTCTCTCCCAGTCTTATGCTGTGTCTACTAGACAGTGTTCTTCATTCTCTTGCTCACCCTTCTAGAAAGAGGTATGGGAGTTCCTTCCCAACAGTGCCCAGAGCATACGTGGTCCCTTGGTAGGTTCTCACCATCCAACATCTTGCATACTTTCCAGACAGAGTTCTTGTGAAACCTGAGCACTGCATCATTGGCAAGCAAGCCTTGTCAGTCTAGACACACTGTAGTACTTGGTTACAATTGAATTTCCATAATAAACTAGAACCCATTCATTCATAACTTTCTCCAAGATTCCCTTCTGGGTTTTAAATGCTCCAGGCTTGGCTTCAGCCAAAAGGTGAATATTTGGAAAGTTTCTGCTAAAGTCATTTTATCAGATATTGACTTATATGACTCAAAAAATCATTTTCCATATGTCTACAGGAATTATTGCCCAGAAAGAGGAGACCATGAGGAGCTGACTCTTATAATTTAACGTTTGAATCTGAGTATTCCTTTGAGAGACAAACTCCATAGCTGGAATGAAAGATTCAAATTCAAAACCAAAATGTGCTCATATCCATGCATATTCTCCTAAAGCATAAACATGTGTGCCCACCACACAGAACTTTTCACTGTTTTGGATATCTTCAGATACAAACTTATCACGGTATTTATTTTGTTTTGAAAAATTATAAAGCTACAAACACACTTCATAGAAGGCTCTAGCTTTAAAATATCAGTGCCTATGGTCACCTGAAGGTATTTATTTATTTATTTATTTGCTTATTTATTTATTTAACCATGATTGCCCCTTCCAACAGTACTCGAAGCCACACACAAACCTGTCATTGCACCCCTGTGTTCACATATCCTCCAGCAAGACATGAGCTGTGTGTTATTTCGGTGTACTTCTATTTTATGCTAGTGCATACTTTACTTGCATAAATTTATATGCTTATGTATAAACAGTATGGGTTAAATAATAAAATTTGAATCTGATGTCTTCATCCTGTCCCTTTTCCTTTTTTTCTTTTTTTTTAAAAAGATTTAATTTTATGTGTATTGGTATTTTGTTTACATGTATGCTTGTATGAAGGTGCAAGGTCCCCTGGAATTTGAGTTACAGACAGGTGTGAGCTGCCATGTGGGTGCTGGAAATTGAACCCTGATCCTTTGGAAGAGCAGTCAGTGCTCTTAACCACTAAGCCATCTTTCCAGCCCTACCTTTTCCTTTCTTATGCTCCTGATGCCAACCAATCTTTGGCATCTGACATTTGAGTTGGTCTAGAGAGCTTATTTCCTTGTAGACTAATAAATGGACATTAAGTGATTACTTCTCTAAAAGTCTTTGTTTAAAAATCCATTCACAAGTACAATACTAATTTAATATAAAAACCCATGACATTTGGTATAGATGGTTCTAAATAAATATTGGCTATTTAACTGAATTTAGGGCACAGCTTTTGTCAATTTCCTATTTCATGCTCTTGTTCATTAATTTCTCCATCTTAACAATAGGAAACAAAGCAGTTTCTATATTTTATTGTTTGAAAATTGTAAGGATATGTACTTCATGCATAATCTGCAACAGTTCCGATTAAATTTGTATTTGGTAAATACTATTTACCAATAGCTGTCATTCTTGTCTATAAATGATAACAGTATCTATCAAAGTGGTTGTTTACTAAAGAGAGTGAAGTTTTTCCACATGACAAAAGAAATAGCAATAAAAATTTAAGTCCAGTGATAATCATAGTTTTTTAATTTGATTATAATTTTCATGTATATATGAGTGGATATCTATATTATATGTGTGTGTGTGTGTTTATTTCCATAATCTTGGGGAAAAGGAACTACATATATAGATACATAAAGACAAAATACTTTTTGAACTCTATGAAACAAATAATTATAAATTACTATGAGTGGCTATATGTTGTTTGCTAAAGTAATTTTGGCATGATTTCTGTGTTTTTATTCACTAGATGAAAGTCAAGTTACTCAATCTGCAAAGGTCTGGAGTTCAGATGCCCAATACCTACATGAAAAACAGAGACATGTTTCTGTAATGTCAGCACATGGGGTTAGGCAGGAGAACTCTTGGGGCTTTCAAGCAAGTCAATCTAGGGAAATTGGTGGGCTCCAGTCTCAGTAACACACCTTGTCTCAAAAAAATAATGTAGAGAGTGGATGAGGAAGACATCATCATGCACTTGTTTACAAATATGGACAAATGCAGATTCAAAATTAATTTGAAGGATATTAAGTACCTTATTATGGGTTTAGAATTAATGGGATTCATAAAACTCAAAGATGATATTGAAGGAAATATAATTCTATTTTAATTTATATCATAACATGGCAAATGCACTGTATGGATTTCTGTACAATTAGAACAGAAGAGAAGAATCTCTTATTTTCTTATCCATGAATTCAGAAATAATAAGCCATCTTACAATGACTCAGGATCACAAATATATTAATTAAGCAATGTAGTTTTACTGAAATACTATGAGTCCACGTTATTTATTTACTTGTCACAAAAGAACAAAACAAAAAATGAACAAAACACAAATGAAAAAAAAATAAAACACAAAGGAACCTTGAATCCCATTTCTTCAAGGAGTCAATAAACTCTTCTCAAATATCTACTTTCCTTCCCTACTTAAATTACTCTTGTCAGTTTTTACTCTTTACCAAAATACAAACTTTGTTTAAAAATATTGAACTTAAAAGGTATTTATTCCACCTCTATTATGCTACTAATGACTGTATCGTTTTATCTGTAATGCTCAGTATGTTCAGTATGTAATCTTATATGTTCATAAGTTTAAGAAACATTTTTCTATAATAACTTACTCCCTTCTTACACAATTTCTGTGCTTCACTTAGCAAGCCTTTCATTTGACAAGTCAATTGGGTTATCTATCCAAAATTTGCTTCTCTATATCATTAGAACAAATGAAGCCAGACTCAAATCTTTTAAACTGCGAGTCCCACTTTCTTACAGCGGCACTACACATTTTAAGCAACAAATGCTAATCTTTAAAAAATAAGTTTCAGATAGTATTCAGAACTCAAAATAGGCCAAGCAATACAACGTTGTTGAGCACTGATTATTCTAATTTACATTGAAGGGAAATGCTGAGATAGGAACTTTATTAGAAACACCTTGCTATATGAAATTAGGGTCTAAAATTATGAATTAATTTTTCAGGATAAGAAATATAGTAAAAAACAAATGCTACCAGGGATTTAAAGTCTTATTCTCCCTACCTTGTGATCCTATGAGTATAGCCAGGGTCCTTGAAGAGCTGCTCTTTTCCAAAGACAGTAAATGATGGCCATGTGGCTCTTGCAAGTTATATAAGGCAGCTTTGCAGACAGTAAAAGCTATGCAGACAGGATCTGTAAGAAGAAGACAGCAGATCAATATTTGTTGTAAAGGAAGTCACTTGAGATCTTTAAAGACTGCAAAACGACTCCTAAGTAGGAAATCCTTGAGGGTCTATGTATGTTATGGGAGAGGGGTATGTCTCTGCCATGGGCTCTAAGAAGAATTCTCTGTGTGAGGGCCATAAAATGGGATCATGAGTTAAGGATGAGAAATGAGTGGACTGGCTTCTTTAAAGTGGGTTATTTGAGTCACAAATAAGGCAGGAACGTGGATGACTTAGGAGTCAAGTGATGGGAAGTCCCATGGAATAAAATAGAGCCTTTTGTGATCATTTAGCCCTCCTGGATTGGATCACACATAAGAGTAGGATTAGCTAAAAGTCAGCAAGGCTGGAAGCCAGAAGTTGGAGCATTACAAGGGAGACATTCCATTAATCTAAATGTATTAGTTAACCAGGGTCTAGACCAGGGATAAGAAAAGAAAGCAATGGTTAAAAAATAGAAGTTGGAGCAGACAAGACAAAGTTAAGATTAGAAAGGGTCCAATTTCAGCCCCATTCACCTTTGGGAAAGCAATGTGAGGAATTCTCATGATAAGCTAGCCTCACAGGAACTCATTAAAACTGGTTTCCCCTGTTAAGATCACACACAAAGTTAGAGGAATGAAGTCTGCCATTCTTTCTATTCCTACGACAGAAAGATATTCTATTTGCTGCATAGATAATAAACTCAGTTTCCTAACAAAGTAAGGACATGCAAAGGATTTGTGTCAAATTTGTTTATAATGCTGAGGAATTAAGATATTGGTCTTTAATTCTCATGCTAACATTGCATCATACAAACTATGTCTGTAGAAAATTATGCTTAGATAAGTAAGGACACACATGTTATTACTGCAAACTCATTTTTCATGTGTAGCCTGATCACCTAAAGGTGATTTAGATTGTACCACAGCAATGAACTTTGCAACCAAGATATTTATTTCATTTTTCACCATGTAGATTAGTATTTTTCTGGTTTTAAAACTTTTAATATGCAGACACAGTCAACGCTAGTCTCTGGCTCTCAATCAAGAGGTTAGGTTACATAGAAGGCAATCTGTCATCAGCTGTTTTCAGTATGTAAACCCTCTTCCATTTTTTCTTCCTGAATCTTGGTTTTCTGAAGTAAATCTTTTAGCTTATTACATGACTTCAGGAGAATGTGTTAAAGATGCACGTGCCAGAGTCTCCAGTGAAATACAACTTTGTTTCAAGATTTTCAAAACAGTTCAGGCATGTAAACCTCCACCAGGGTCTCCCTGGGGCACACATCTCGGGGGCTACTCATCGGGCCCCTTAACCTTACTATTAAGAACTTTCTCAAAATTGCAGAAGACAGTATTTTATGTGGAAGACAAACAAACTAAGGTCTAAGGGCCAAACTGCAGCATAAAGAGCAACCATTCTCTGGAATTCCATTTAGAACAGAAGTAGAAACTCAAATCACAAAAAAAAAAAAAAAACCAGTCAAGAAAAGGAAACCCTGGTGGACAGACTGGAGTCACACATGTGACATATGTGACATCAGTGTTTTGTTTTTTAAGCATTATAAATCCAAATCCTTCCATCTTATACTTTTAGCTTCTTTGTCAAATAT
>JAQHUG010000020.1:8308460-8327476 GCA_028555095.1 Dicrostonyx torquatus | reverse complement strand
CTATTATAACCCAGCTGCCTCCCACAGGGAGTCTGATTTAACACAAGATAAAAACTCAGTGCCCTCTCCATTGGTTTGGTGACATTTCCCAGTGACAAAGTCCCAGGTAAATCATTAAAAATAACTTGGGACTGTCTCTGAAAATATTGAAGCCCTAGGCAGTGACTACCACTTTCCTGAACCTGGATTATCCATTGGGAACTTCAGTTGGTGTGTTAGAAGACAACAGAATGGGCCGTACTTCACCCAAACATTTATTCATGGGGCAAATACCTACTGTTAAAATACTGCATCTGATATAATGGATAAAGGACTATGTTAAGACTCTGCTTCCAATTCTGTTTTCTCCCTTGGCTTTTTCTCCTTAAGCAGCTGTGATCATTCGAGCACCTTCATTACAGGGCCTATTGTGTGATATTCTCTGGGCATATTTCCATTCCAGTTCCTCGAGGTTCAAAATACCAATGCTCTAAAGCTCGCAAAGTGTATGTTATTTGTTTTGAGCAAAGTTTTGACTTCTCATCTTTGCATTAATCAACCCACAGCACTATGTCTATTGTGCAGAGGCATAATAGAAAGTTATTGAAATAACAGATTCTCCGTCAGGATGTATTGTCATGGCTAGGAGCCCACAGTGATTCTATTTCCATCTTCACTCAAGGTCAGAGAGTTCAAGCTTGTGAAGGCCAAATAAGAGAATGTCTGGCCAAAGGCGTGGTCACTAGATGCGTTGTTTTTCAATGCCATATTACAGGATGTTTGACTAAGGGCCTGGTTACTACATGTTTTGAGTATTAAGGAGATAATTACACTTACTTATTCTTTATATCATTGCTAAGGAAATCTTTTGCCCCTCCCTTTTGCTTTGGGTATGTAAGAGCTATAAGAAATAAACTCGAGGCTGTTACAATATTCACTGGAAGCCTTCCTAATTCTATTTTCTGTCTTTTGTCTCTTTCTTTCTTAATTCTCAATCCCCTTTTCAGGCACACTCCAACAAGTCACCTGGTCCCAAAGGTCATAGTATTTTAGAAAGCATCATGTTGTGGCTTGTCAAAAATAAAAAATAAGTAAATAAACAAATAAAGCCTTTATTATTTCTTGGTAGATACCATGATTCTAAAATGGCATCTCTCTTGACATTGATAGCTCTTTGCATTTTCAAGGATTGCAGAAAAGATGAAAGCGTGGTGTGGGATCTAATTCCTGTAATCCGAGTCCTTGGAAGATTGAAATGAGGAAAATTGATGAGAGTTTGAGGCCAGTCTGGACCACAGGATGAGATGTCCTCTCTAAAGAAATGTAAAACCTCTTAAAAACTAAATAATTATCTAGAGATTTTGGGTAAAAGCAATGGGAAGTGCTGGAAATAATTCTTCACAAGCCATCTGAGTTTACGTCCTTAAAACAAGTCCCCTTGTGGCTTCCTGGAAATCATCCTAAGCCATTAACTCTAAACTTTCTTTCCCCTACTTCTCTGGATCCATTTCTCTGTAAATCTCACTTAGAAATGATGACAAATGTCACCTATGGATTGTAAGGACGTCAGATCCCCTTGGTCAGGACAATTTCACATTTCCCTTAAAGCAAGCATCGTTTCCAAGTTCCCTTCCATTTTGCACACTCAAGCTGGCCCTCTTGTCATGAAGATGGCCTAGAGGTCTTTCCTGCAGTCTTCTATAAATTCACAGCTGATTCCATGTGGAGTCATGCTCTTCATCTAATAAACTTACTGCAATGTTTTGTAATTAAATAGATCGTGTTTCACATCTCTGTCTGATTATTTTCTCTGTCTCTAAAGAGCTTCTGAGATGATGAAATATTTAATGTGAGTCTAACCTCTTGTTACTACTTGAGAAACCCACTAAATGCATACAAATCTACAAAATAGTAGACAAAATGCTAACAGAAACTTGAGTTTCCTCCTGTTCCCATACT
Source organism: Dicrostonyx torquatus (assembly GCA_028555095.1). Lineage (NCBI taxonomy): Eukaryota > Metazoa > Chordata > Mammalia > Rodentia > Cricetidae > Dicrostonyx > Dicrostonyx torquatus. Next base: position 8,325,538 of record JAQHUG010000020.1, on the reverse strand, counting down.
AGATATTTCTAGCATCAAATCCCCTCAGAAGTTGCTGGTATGAGCTACATCCAGAAGCCTGGAGTAGCCCCATCAACAATCTAATACTCATTTTTTTCTTTCCTTATAGTGTGTCTAGTACTGTTTCATCTACCAGGCAGGTTCAAAGTTGACATCATTGTCATGGTCATAGAGGTCATTGAAAACACTGAGCTTAGAGAATTGAAGTTTCTTTTTTTTGTTTTCAATAGAAAAAGATCATCTTTTATACAAAGATATTCCCAAGTTTCAAGCTTTAGAATATTATTATTTATAAATAATAGTACATAATAGTTATTAACACTATAATTTATGTATCCCTTCTCATTTTATGGGAACAACATCTTAAAAGGTCCACTTCTATTTGACATCTGTCTAATGCATGTTCTTCCTTCATTAAGGTTTTAAAACTTTACCATTTTGCAGAATAGCAATATTGGTTTCCACCCTAAGGCCTATGAACTCCCTAGACATGGGCTTTGGCCAAATTTAAAGTACCAGGCATGAATTCCCTTCTGTAGAACAATGGTAAAACAACCAGTTGCCCTAAAGGAAGTCAGGCCACATTTGTACCAGGTATATCTTGCATGTCAGGTTGATATTGTCCAATACTGGGTATGACCATAGATGTTTTCACTTTTCTGCCAGTCTGTATAGTAGCTCCAAGTACTGTGAAAGCTAAGTAGCAGGCAGGAAGTTTCCCACTCAATTTGAGATTGAGGTTAAAAGTCATCAACGATTTGATAATATAAGAAGAAAATTCACATTGGAAAACTAGCAAAAATCTCATGTTGCACATCCAAAACACCCTATATTTTTGAGCAAGCTCAGTTGATTTGTAGTCTAAGAGTATGTATTTAAGTTATTTATATGTTAAGTTATTCATTCTCATAATTTTTCAAGTTTGAGAAATTAGTATAGCAGCTCGAAGGTATATGATTGAGATAAGTTGTGAAAGTGACTTCCTTAATCATGAGTTTGAAGAAATGAATATAAACATGTCTATTCTCACGATACACATATTTACATTGACATAGCTGACTTCTGATGGAAAAATACTTGAATTCCTCAGGACCAAGCCCATATACATAAAAATAAGATAAAATACATCAGAAAAAAATAAATCATCCTCTTCCATATTACCAAGTTAATACTAACATTTGTGGGTCATAAAGAAAGCTGGAATCATCCATAAAGGTAAAATGAGCATTTTAATTAAGCATTGATCATATGTACATATACAAATAAACACAGGAGTATTTATTTTTCTGCATATCAAAAAGTGAGAATATATTTTTGATACAAGGTCTTCATATGTAACCTAGTCTGGTCTCAAATTCAAATTCACAGTCATCTTGTCTTAGCGTTTGACATGGAAGTAAGTAAGTCTTGTATAAGTATACTTAAATATATATAAGATATTCTTCATGAGGTAATGTAAATCAAAATGAGTCTATAAAAGTAACATCATTAAGATATTCATCTTTCCGTGACAACTTTAGACATTCAAGCAAAAAGTTAGTAATAAAAAGTTTAAAATGATTGTATAGTAACAAAGGTAGAGCATAATTTTATAAATCAAACATCCTATTTATTTTATGCCAATGATCTCAATGATATGAATCATAATCATCTTATTTATTTTATGCAAATGATCTAAATGACGGTATGAGTATACCTATATAGTATGTGACATACCAGTCATCCCAGAATTTTTCAGCAACGTGGAAAATTTTATGTGAAATGATCAAATGAAATGTTTTTAAAGATTTAGGTAATTAAACCTGCTTTTTGTATGCCTATCTTAAGTGGTTCATGCTTAGCACACCACACCATCTCTTCTACTTGGGAGCATTGCTATCTGGAACAAAGACCAAGCGAGGCTGAAACCCTACCCACTTCTTTATGTTGGTTAGTTTGTCTGGATTGATACTGCACTATATACCTGGCCAGGTATCTGAGGGCAAATCACCTAGATTTTCAGCTTTTTCTTTCTTTTGGGGGAGTGGGTTATGGGGATTTGTAGATTTTTAGACTAGAAATAAATTCCCTTACAAAGAATGTACCTCTGGACTTACCACTTTGTTTGGTTCAACTCTGAATTGGCAGAATTATCATTGTAGACATGGTTATATCACAGAGGACAGATATCCACATCTCACTCTCTTGGAAGTCAACAATGTCTTTGGTGAACATCAGTTATAACTATCTGTAAAAATACTACGGGGATGCGTTCAATTCAAATAGTAATGCTTTGCTCATGCCTTTGAAAAATCTTTTTCATTAGATTTGGAAAAGATACCAGACCATTAGCAAGTTTTAAAAAGTTTTCAAGCTAGGTAAGTTGTAGCCAAAGTAGAATATTCCTGAAGCATATAATTTTCTATGCAAATAGATGACATAGAAAAATGACTACATTTACAATAAAATAGTCATAATAAATTCACCTAAAATTCAAGGTAATTGCTTTCATAGAGAAGAAAATTTGAAAATTACTTTTTAAGATATTTATGAACAAGCATCAAGAATTTATTTAGACTAGGAAGCAATAATTACCCTTCCAGTAACTGAAGTGGCAAGAGCTATGAAATTATAAGGTATCAGAATGATATAATTACTAATGATGTTTTATACATTTCTATGATAAGACATCTGTTGTGTTTAGGTATATAAATTATAAAATACTTAATATTAAGGAAGTAATTTTTTCATTTCATATTGAATAAAATGACATAAATGCAGGATTTTTTTGAAAACCCAAGGGATAACATACCATGCATGGTCACACATGTGTCTAACCCAGGTAACGAGGAAGTGGAGTTAGGTTAGTTTCTGGGACTCATTGACCAGTCACAATTGTCTAATCATGAGCTGTGAGCCATGAGGAAAACTTGTCTCATGATACAAGGTGGATGGTACCTGAGAAATGACTTCCAGGATTTACTTCAGTCTTCCCTTTTTGTGCACATACATGTAAACCTATCTGTCCCCCACATTAACATATGCATACATAGATACACACACACAGATACACACACGCACACGCACACACACACACACACACACACACACACACACTCACAGGGGAATTAAGACAGAAGTGGAGAGGTAAATGAAGATGCCACAGTTCTAGGCCACAGAGTACCCATGCAAGCTTTTGCGTCACGATTAGGAAGTTCTCTCCCCAAATGCCATGTCAACTGAGTTCCATACTTTAGTCTCTTGAAACTGATAATGGTATATAAACTTTAATGAGTTTCCTTTGGTTACTTGTCATCTAGCAATGTTTGTATTCGTATGGTTATTAAATTGGAGATCACACAGTTATTGTAAGGAACCCTAGCATGACTCAGCTGACCTCATTCATTTCAAAAAGCTTTCTATAGACTTTTGCTCACCTATGCTTGCTTTCAATGCAAACTCTGGATGGACTGTGTTTCTGATATGGAGTAGTCACTGTGAAGTAAATAGTTATAATGCCATCTTTGAAAAGGTGCAGAATCAAAACCTGAATAGTTTTAATTCTGTCATTGTATGAAATCTTTTCAGATGCTCATTCCTTTTGAACATTTTCCACTGTAGCAGTATTTGAATACCAAAAGAATCAATGCCAAAGGAAGAGAATTATGGACAGGATTATAATTTCTGGAATTTATTGTACAATGTGATTTTTATTTTTCTCTGTCAACCATAGCTATATGTTTAACATCTTCCTTGATTTAGAAGCATTAGAATGTACAGTTCATATATGCTGTTTTGTAATAAATAACGTTTTGAAACTAAAATTAAAAACCAGTATTTAGTTAATTGAACAAAAGTGAACTATCCAATTTAGCTGTTATCTACTAATGATAAGGATACACTTGCCTGCACTAGGTCTATCTGTTTATACAGTCAGCTCTACAATCGCAGCATTCTCTCTATCACAGCGACTAAACAAAGAGCATACACCCAGAGTGTTAAAAAGATGGAGCTCATTTTCACGGCTCTATGCTCTTTCTGTGTATCCTTGTGAAACATCAGAGGATCTGTAAAAAAACCACAAAGCAGGTAATTAAAGAACAGCACTCTGTGTACTGCATGGCATGTGATATGACCAAGACTCTAATTCATATTTAAAGATGATAATTCATATTCTATACTGAAATATTTATAAAAGGTCCAGCAGCACCTTCAGATATAAAAATTGCAGAATATTATTGAAATGTGTTCTGAAAGCACAGGGAATGTACACACAATGATGCAGGATGTGAAACATGAAATATAATTTATACTATCAATCAAGAAATAAGCAACTTCTATTTTTTATGAATTATCATGCTTTTCTACATATGAACATCTGTGTATATACACATAGACATTTTTGTATATATATTTAGAATCATGTATATAAACATACATAAATATATAATTGGAGGTATTTACATAATACTGCTAGGCTAATAAATTAATGGGAAGATGATGAATTACCAAGACACAATTGATAGAAAACTTAGGGAAAAGAGCACCTAAAACTCATGGACTTGGAAATAAATAGAAAAATTATAATACAGTGGTGGTGATGGTTTTGGTGTATTTTTCTGTGTGTGTGTGTGTGTGTGTGTGTGTATGTATGTATGTGTATGTGTTTATATACTGTTCTGTTTTCTGAAGTTAGCAAATAACAATTTGATTTTGTGATTGATATTCATACACAAGTATTGAAGTCTTTAAATTTATCTAGTGAGAACACAAAGAATTCATGAATTTTTTTTCCAGTTAACAAGAGAAAATAATGGTTGGGGTGGCTACATAAGTAATCCAAATTGTAACACTGCTGCCAAGAACGTGTGCTTAACCATATGGTACATCTGCTGTAAGTTGGGAATGGTACAAAGGTAGCTGGGACATACGGTCATCCTAAATATAGTGCGTATGTTCAATACATGTACATTTAACATGCAAATACCCTTCTTTGTTTTAGAAGAAGTCTACCTCCAATTCAGGGATACGAGAAGAAAGGTTGATGCCATTGCGTGGAGTCTGGAGAAAGAAGCAAATTCAAAGGGGTGGTGAGGTTCATTGCACCATGTTCGTATCTAGTAGAATACTCGGCGGAGGCAATGTTCATGACTCAGGGCAGCTGTATTGCCTTAGCATTGATAAATTATTAGGCATTTTACACTGTTAGTTAAGTTTATCGTGAGAACCATCTACTTTGAAGATCTAAAGACGAGATTCAAAGAGGTGTATCACTGCTTGTCCTAATTTCATTTCTACTGCTGTGATAAATATTCTGACTGAAATAGAGTTCAGGGAGGAAAAGTCTTTTTTTTTTTCTGAGTATAGGCTACAGCCAATTATTGAGCTAAGTCAGGCAGAAACACTCAAGAAGGCACCTGAAGTTAAGCCTACATGCCCATCTCTGACTAAGAAACTTAAAAGGACAGCGGGAATGATAAGACAATGTTGCTCTATGGTTCCTTCAGGCTCCTGATCAGCTCCTCTAGAGAATGGGTGCTCTGGCCGGCTGGACACTCTTGTTTCAATTAACTGTCAAGATAGCCTCCAACAGGCATGCCTACAGTCCAGTTTGACAGGGAGTTCCTCAACTCAGTTTCTCCTCCCAGGTGAGTTCTAGAGTGTGTCAAGCTAGGGCTAAAGCCAAGTAGGACACTGCACAAGGACACAGAGGGTTAGGAAGCAATGAGACAGGATTAAGAATCAGGGGATCCAACCTTAGTCACTGCCGAAGACAAGTATATACTACAGATGACAAAGATGCATGTGTGTTGGACTCTTTTCCCCATTTTCATCATGGTGCGATTGAATGATTGTCATATGCCCTCACATATATATGAATTTAAACGGCAGGTCTCTACTCTCCAACATGCCTGACGACGATACTTACATATTTTGAATATTTTGCCATCGCAATTTTGAACAGAAGGATTTGTTTTTCTGATTCTCCAATGAAGGACGCAGGTTTGAGCCATTATGATATTACGCTGTATCTGGCATCACTAAGAACTCTGTATTCTGAAATTTAAGCCGTGGGTCTGTGGATTCTGATCCAAACAGTTTCCATTACAGTGCACGGCCCAACATACGATTCAATGTTCTGCTATCCACATACCGAAGATTTCCTTTCATAGAGGAAATGAGACTTCTTATGCCTGAAGTTTCCAGACACAATGGTATTTTAAAGCCAAATTAAATGGAATTATCCTGGACATTCTCTTGTGTTCCCTGCAGGAACAACGTGGACAATGCCGAGCTTGAAGAATCACAATCTCAACTGAAGCAAACATCGTTTTTGGACTCCGACAAAGAAGCAGAACCACACAATGCTCTAAAATTCTGTCTACTCCCAGCGTCTTCCCTTAATCCATACATTAGGATAAAACCGTCTACAAGGTGGTTATTTCTGGTCTGTGATTCATGGAGAACAACTTGGCACTCAGCTGTCAGACCAAGATTTTGCAATAATCTTTCAGATAATGCAGAGAATGAAATACTTTATCGTTGGTGGCTGTTGTTTGTTTTTAAGTGCTTTGTTACTTGAAATTATTAAACAAATTAATTCCATTATTTTAACATAGCTTTTTGCCCCATAACTTACACCTTTTAGTTAAGACATTCTTGTCAATATAGACCTTCTTCTGCTAAATATTTTCCAGACCTTAATTTTGTTCAGAATTCTCACTAAATAATTTTTATAAGATAGATTTTGTGCACTTTGATAATTGGTCTGTTGTTGGTATATAGTATATAAATTTATTTTTTGAGTACTGTAATATAGAATGTCTAAACGTTAGTATTTCTAAAAGCAAATGTAATCATAAATACGATCAAGACAATCTTCCTCTAAATTTGAAACTTGACATTTAGAAGAAAAGTTTTTATTTATTCTTTCATAATTTCATGCTATATATTTACATTTATTATATTTATTCCCCTCCTTGTATTATTCCAAGATAATCTCTTTCCTCCCTACCCAATGAATTTCATGTTCTCCCTTTAAAAAATTTCCAAAATTATAGATGTTATACGACTTCTTTTGAGCGTGGGGCTGTCCCTCTGATATAGCAGACATAGCCAGTGTCACATCATTGCAGAAAACTGATTTTCTTTTCCCAGCAGCTATCAATCGCAAATAACTTTTTAGCTTTGATAGCCTTAAAACACAGGTTTAATTGTGTCATCGTCGGTGGGATTCTTTTCTTGGTTTGAAGGAACATGGGAAGAAGTGTTGGGAAGTGTTGGTTGCAATGCATTTCCTTAGGATATTGTGATTGACAGGCAGTATGCTCAGCTGAAGATGATAGCAATGATCAGAAAACAGAAAAGGTCGCCATCCTGAGGGACTGATCAATGTACTGGTAGGGTGAGCACAAGTGGGGACAGTGTACTATCGCTTCATACTTTGATCCTTTTGAATTTAATTGTATAGGACATGGATGGGATTGATTACCGAGCCTTTCTCTGAGGTTGTTGGTAAAGAAAATTTGCTAGACCTTAGCGTGGCGTTCGCAAAGATGAATATTTTCCAGAACCTAGTGAAGATACGGTGGACAGTGGTTTGCATTATGCAAATCCTATAGTGTGGGCTGGCCTGAAGCACGAGTTCCATTCCATATGGCTGTGTGTTCTCCAAGAACCGCCTCTCCAAAACGGCTTGGCAAGAATTACCATGAGGTTTGGAAGAGAGTCAAAAGGACTTGATTCTGGAAAGAGCGATTGCTCCCGGGAGCAAATGGAATAACTGACACAGAAATCAGTTCATTTGCTTCTCAACAATGATGCAGGCTTGGGAATTCTCAGCCTCTTTTGTATCTGGCAGAAAGATAAATTCCAGCCTTCACAGGCTCTCAAGCTGAGAAAATGTATGTTCTTTGGGCACTTTTGGATAAATCATGGCCAGCACTGTGGGGAACCCTCGATAGGAGAGGCAGGACAAAGCAGAGCCCAGACAAGTCCCCCAGCAAAATACAGGGACTGTACTTTAACTATTTTAAGAGCGAGCATAAGCCCATCACTGCTGAATCCAGACTTCATTTGCTCAGAGCCACCATCCATGTAGGTCGCTATGTGTGAAGCCAGTGGTTTCAATGTTATATAAACAGGAATGCCCTTCTTATGGACTGATGTGCAGAACTAGGTCATACTCATGGGTGAAGACATTCTCCTGTACACAGATCTGAGGTTGATTTTCTCTCATTTTGTTCAACAAATTTGATTATTACTATGTCTGTATAACATGCATTCATAGGTAGCAATATCATTACATTTGCATGGAGGAAAGAGAATTTATTTATTTATGAAATGTATTCTCTTTTTCTGCCCATACATGACTTCCAGGGATGAAAGTCCAGGTCATGGGGCTCACATGACATGTGTTTCAGCCTCTAAGCCATTGAGAGCCAGCATTTAAGTTGGCTTCCTGATTGTATCATTTATCTATCAGCAGCCTTTCTTTTCCTATGTTAGATGATATTAAATCATTTCCTTATTAATGAAAATTCAAAAGATGCTAGATATGTCATGAAATATGGGGAAAGAAAACAAAAAATTATATCAAATAAAATAGCTAGATAATTCACATTTTGTAAAAATAAAAATCAACCAGATTCGCAGGGGCTGTTCTGGGTCGTTGATTAATCTTCACTGTCATCTATGACACAAAATAATTTTAGCCTTATTAAGAGAGGTGATGGTACTCTGCACAAGATCCATAAATACCTCTTCTTCCTACAGTTGATGTATAAATATGAAATGAGTCACTTTATTTATAATTGCTCATTTTAAATCTCATTTTTCACTTAGCAAGAAATATGATTCAATAGTGATACATGCCATAGAAAAATAAATTAGCAAGATAATGAAAAATCCCTGGGTCTCTCTTTGAATTTAAGTATTCATTTGATTTCCACAAATGATCTTAAAATTCAACAGTCAGAATCATGCAAAAAAAAAAGTCATTCCATACATCTAGAAATAGAGATGTAAGAAATTTGTAGTTCACACAAGTCAAGTGTCAAATTGTATTTATGATTGTTTGTTCATTTCATTTTTCCTCCTATTTTTATTGATGCTCACTGATTTATCTCACAATTGCTTGAGTGTGTGCTGCTGTGCACATGCGTAAGCATGTGTGTGTAAATCTCTGTGTGCATATGGATGTGAGTGCATGTGGAGGCCAGAGGTGAACAGTGCACACATTGTTCTGGTGTGCTCCTTCTCATTTTTAATTAATTAATTAATTTGTTATTTATTTGGGGACTATATCTCTCACAGGTCTAAAACTTATATGTTAGATTGATTTGATAGTATGTCCCACAGATCTTCCTGTGTCTGTCTCCCCATCTGGGATTAAAGTTGCATCTCATGTGTCAGGCTTTATAAAAAAATTAATTTTTTCTAAAAAGTACACTCCAATGAAATTTGCATCATTTCCATCCTTCTCCCTTCCAGAAGGCCACTTCCCCACCACACACATATAACCTACTGAGTCTATTTAGAAGTAGAATGCATTTAGGGATGACCACTTGGAACTAGGTAACCTATCTAGAAGACTATCCCTAGAGAAAACTGATTCTCTCTTCAGCCAATGATTGCCTATGTCTCTTCATCTAGGGTAGGACCATGGGAAATTTTCTCATCTACAATGCCTGCCAACTGTTACTGATATTAAGCATGTTTTCAGAGATCCACAAATGATCAGAATACAGAAGACAAGTGTCTGTGACCATGGATTGTGAAGTCCAAACTACTATATCTTCAAGGACGCCTTCATATCTAAGACTTAGAGACTATCACTGAAGAGGGGCAGGAAGATTGTACGATCCGAAGGACATAGACATTTGCTGCTAGACAGTATCTTATTGTCACGATGGGCAAGATACACCCTCAACATCTCAACAAAGTGCTTGCATGCCAGGCTCTTTCAAATGGATCAAGGTTTGCACAGCTGTTCTAAGCATTTGTCCATCTGAACTGCTTTAGTTGCTTTTTGCAGTCTTTTTGGGGCCCCCTTTTCAGGTCTGGTCAGTTAGCACCTTCTTCCCTGATCTGTCACCAAGCCTTGCCCTCTTACCGCACTGGCTACTGAGACAGAGACTGTTTTTCTGGCACAATCAAGTAATTTCAAAGGATTACATTAGTCACAGTTTATCATCTAGCAGATTCAGAAGTCCAGGAGTAAGCAGGCAATCACGTGGACATTTACCATCAATTTCTTTCCATTTGGTTTATTTGGCTAGAGTAACTTGAAATCCCATACTGCTTCGCACAGAGCATGACCCCTCCGCCATCAGTACGCTCACCGTGTGTTGACTATTAACAGCAAGGATAAGTGATTTGTCACAAGAGAACAACCCCCTTAAGACAAATGAGACACATGACTCCTTCCAGGGATTCTTTCTGTCTGGTCAGGAAAGAGTCTGGCGATAACATACCGTGAGATAATCATTCCTGTGATAAGGGCAAGGATGACAGCTTAACAGAGCTTTGAGAAAGAACAGATATGTATCGCCTTCAGCAGATATACAACACTGATATTTTTTATCAGCCATTTCCTTTAGTATTTTACTCAAAATGCAGTCAGCTGTTAATTTTCTAGGCAGAAAACATTCAGGCGGATAAAGATAATCCGTGGGTACTTGAAAACCACTTTAGGCAGTGAACTATTACAGGCTAAGGGCTGACCCTAGGTTCTCATGTCTAATCTGGGGGATTCTTAGCACTACTCCATTTTTTTTTTACTAAGGGAAAAATTAATTAAGTAGAGCGATTTGGAACACTATGTATAATAAATGAATTCTACTGTTAAAGTAAAAGCCCCAGCTATTCCTCACAATGCTGTGACAAGCTAGTATCTCAGATTATTGCATGGGTCTTGCAGGCCAGTAGGCAGAATTCAAGACTAGAACTAGAAAGAGCAAGTGCAGGCAAGGTGGAGTGACATAATGGATCACAATGTTGTGTCAAAGGAGGAAGAGACTCTGATTGAATTGAACTCTGTTATAACTGGGACTGGGAATGATTTCCGAGGCTCTTGCATACGTTTTTAGCAATTGAGTATCCATAGGCCTTAAGGAGTAGAAAATGCATGCATCACAAAGTAGTGATACTAAAAGATAGATTTGATAGTAGAATGTGATATGGGAATTTTTCTATCATGCTAAGCAGCTTGGCACGTTTGGGTTATTTTGGCCAGATCTGTGAGTCTTCCATTTGGTACAAATGATTAGTGTCCTCCTTGGTCTCACTCTCTGGTTGTTATTTGTGAAGCTCACACTGGACAGATAATAAGATATCAAGTGACAGATGCAGGACTAGCCTGAAGATGGTGAAGTCATGAGAGTGCCATTATCACCACAGCCCATAGACTGGAAAGCTAGAGATCAGTTACTGTCTTATGAGACTGATCCCCAAAGACATAAGCACTCATTACTCTTCATAACATGACAGAAGTAAAGCTTGTTAAGAACTGAGAATTGGTTGTAGGTGTACAAACATCTGTCACATGCCTAAGGTCAGGATGTCAAATTAGGCAATGCTGCAGTAGTTTTAGGTTTGGATGTGGAGAGAGCATAGCAGGAAAAGAAGGAGGGGGAGGAGGAGGAAGAGTTGGTGGAGGAGTAGGAGTAGGAGTAGGAGGAGGAGGAAGGAGGAGGAGGAGGAGGAGGAGGAAGGAGGAGTAGGAGGAGGAGGAGGAAGGAGGAGGAGGAGGAGAAGGAGAAGAAGAAGAAGAAGAAGAAGAAGAAGAAGAAGAAGAAGAAGAAGAAGAAGAAGAAGAAGAAGAAGAAGAAGAAGAAGAAGAAGAAGAAGAAGAAGAGAGTTAGTTCTTTTTCTTTGGCATGTTTGCCCTAATGTTGACAAGTTACTTCTGATGTGACATCATCTCTTCCCAAAAATGTGGCCAATAATATAATCATTCATTATAAAATACTTTCAAAAGTTCTTTATGAAATTTAAACTTATCGCAGTGACTCATATCTTTCTAGAAATGTATGGATATCTTCATATTTCTCTTTCTTATGTTATTATAGAATATGGTAGGTTATATGGAAAACTTAGGATGTCACCTGCATTTGATTTTCAAATAAAACAATTTTTCACAAAATATAGTTGTCAAAGGCATGAACATTTAACTACAAATAAGAGCAAATCTCCCTGTTTTATACATCCATTGAATCATTCACAGGCATCTAGCATATCCCCATATTTGTCTTTATGGCTTTTTCTGACCCATTTTAAAGGAAATCATGAACCTAGTGTCATTCTGTCCCTTGAATAGCAGCCCAACTTATAGTCAACATACATGAAATGAACTCTTGTTTAAGTCAGCAGTTTTGATAATAAAAATGTGAAATAGTTATAACAAAAAGAAAATACAAATTAGTTAATAAAAATCACGAAACAATCTGAGGTTATATATATATATATTATAATGTATATACTATCTGTATTAGAATTTGATCTAATGATTAATAAAATGTAGGCAACCTCAGATCTAAGATATTTTAATAACAAATCACTGCATGCAGTGTACATCATTTCATGAAGGTATGATTACCTATCCAGCTATATAGATAGATATAGACAGATACAATGGGTTGACAAGTTACTGTAATTTTAAAGCAAGACAAGAAAGCATAAGCTTTGATATTCCATGTCATGAAATAAAGACCTTGGTGCCAAGCTTTGAATAACTCTGTGAGGTTTCCATCCATGCACATATGCATACCCTTTAGGATAGGAAAATGAAAATCATTCTGTACCAATAGCGCTGTGATAAAAATTTACATTTTTTTCCTACTAGCTATTTTATGGTCTCGTTTACTTTTCTTTTCAGGAGCCAATTTTCTCTATCCAAATGAGCTCCTCATTACTTCTAAGTTTGTGTAGTTGTTCTGATAACTCAGTACCAAAATGCTGCCAAAATGCTGCCGAAATGGGTGATGAAACAGATATGTCACGCTAGTGATTTTAAAAAAACCCTTCATCATTTTTTAAAAAAAAGTATTTTGTAAACTTTACCTGCATAAACTTTTGAACTAGAAATTTAAATATTATATGCCATTTATTTTTTATAAATGATGTTTATTTTAGTAATGTTACTAATGTTTAGTGCTGTTTCTCATTTCTATGTACGTGCTGAGTCACACCGTGGATTGGTCAACACATGTTTGAATTTCATATAACAAAGTTTTCAGTTTTTATGTTAGTGTTCCATAGGAGGTCTAACTTTGAGAGCTTTCAAATGCTAAAATCACCATTTTCATTTCAAAGATCATCTTGTGTACATTGGCCATTTATATTGCATCTTATGTGAACTCTTCTCATTTTGTCTCCCAACTTACTTGGCTTGTTTGACTTCATGCTGTTCGAGTTTGTTTTGACTTCTTCATAAACTTGAGATATTAACCCTCTGTCAGATCCATAGCTTGGATTTTCCCAGTGGAAACTTTCAGCTATAAAGAATGAAGTTAAATCAATCCCAGGAAAATGGAAATTACCAAAGTCAAATCAGGCAAACTATGAAGCTCTTATAAAGACAAGCATCACATGTGGTCTTACATCACTGTATCCAAGACCTTACATAGAGCCATAAAATCATATGCCTGAATAAAGCGTGAACAGTGAACAGAAGCTAACCAGCCAAAGGGAATGAGTGGAAGGATATGGATGAGAATTAATTGATTATAAACTGGCTTATGGGGCGGAACTCTGAGAGTACATTATAAGTTTGCATGAAAATATCCATATGAACACATTGCCATGTTCAGCGAGTATATGCTAATAAATATTTACTAAAGTTAAAAAGTGTTGTCGTTCACACTTTATGCCAAACCTGCTCTATAAAAGTTGCCCACCCATTCCCTACATTTCTTTCTCCTACTCCATTCCCAATTATATACTGAATCTTGTCTCTATAACAAGATATTAACAAGACCAATGAAGTAGAATGAAAACCTCTAGATTCCTCCATATGAGACGTGGGAATGAGTCAGCCTAAGCATGGAAGTGCACCTGAGCAGCACACACTGACATTACCACTCAGGGTCTCCTATTAAAATGTAATAACCAGGAATCATGACTTAAATGTCAAATATAACAGCGATCCATTATAGTCAACAGCACTAGATCATTATCCTTCTAGTAAGCTGTAACTCTATAAGGAAAGTTTAGAAATGATACTTACAAAAACATTGATATACACCCAAGACAAGAGAAGCAGCTGCATGCGGCAACGCAAGGGGTATTAAAATCTTCAAAATAAAGACAAGAAATTATAATTATAGTGCTATCAATTTTCTTAGCAATATTCTATCACAATAAATTACAATCTTCACTTAACATTTCCACAGATATCAATTTTTTATGTCTATAGTATGCCTACATTACATATACCTGGGTGCATCTCTCACTGCTTCTCTTCTGTGGCTAGTCAGAGTCCCTGTAATCATAGAAGGAAACGGATGGTTAACAGTCACCTGAAACATACCGTGGGCATTTGTCTTACTAGAAGATCTCACTCATTGAAAGCTACATTTCTGTGTGCAGAAATTTAGAATGCCTTATTGCAATAAAGGTAAATGCAGTCTAGTGACTCAAGACTTAAGGAAAAGGATAGGAAGAGAGCAAGCAAGGCAGCGAGTTGTGAGGAACATGACACAGGAAGATGTCTTGCTCCTGATCTTTGATGGTCCATTATCACACTTTTCCCCTCATGAGCACCTAAGTCATACTGTCTTATGCCAATACTTTGTGGTGATCATTGCCTCTGCCTTCCATCTGAGAGCAGCAAGCTTTATACTACAAGGAGAGCCCCGAACGCAATACTTCCCTTGATGATCAATGCAACTTAATATATTGTGCATCACAATTCTACAAAATTTGAGTGTCTACACTTGTTGATACAATTATTTATGACTGTTATAATGTTCTACAAGGAACATAATGAGATTGCATAATAAATCAATTTTTGTTAATATATTTATTTTCATAGACTTTCACTTAATTATTTCCTTCTATGTCTTTCCCTGCAATATTGGGGCACATATTAAAAATAGTAACTATTTTTTTCTATCAGAATAAAAACGTAGACGCTCATGAAAGATACACAGAAAATAGGAATTCAATAATGTAACACAAGTACACAATCATAACCCCATATTACAATTTATACAGCACTGGGGGGCTGAACACACACACACACACACACACACACACACACCACACACACACACACACACACACACAGTTACTCACACACGTGTTGGAAAAACCTTAAGTCATTCAATGGCCCCACTCAACAGTCTTAAAAAATGTTCAGCAAAATCTCTTTGTTGTATTTCTTTTGTAAGAGGGATATAATTAGCTGTCCTTACAGCGCTGTAGCTAAGGATGGTGCGTCTGAAAAATAATAGGCTGTAATTCTGTAAGGGTTAGTTCTAGAGCTCCACAAAAGGAATACATGTTAAAGCATCAACAGTTTACTTATCTTCCGCTAATAACTGTGGTATTTTAGAACGCCCAGTGTCTGAAAGAGCATGGTTAAAAGGCAAATTGGGTGTGTTTATATTGTGTTTTATTTTTAATCTTTGAATCCTAAAACGCTTGTAATAAAAGCTTCAAAGTTACAAAAATCATTACCAAAAATTATTTTTCCAGGGGCCATCACCCTTCAGAGGCTTGTACACACTGGAGTGAGCTAGCTGGTGCCATGAAAGAATGAGACCTGATTACTTCCCCTTTCAGGTATTGTGTTCTGCACTGCAGCGCTATGTGGGCCTATTGGAGTATTCTTCTTTCTTCCCCCCTTTTGTGCATGGAATATTAAGAGGTTCCATCAGGAAGCTCTTGTCTGAGAGGAGAAGCAGCTACAGTTTCTTTGAAAACACACTGTTAAACCGAGTATTATTTTTGCAAGATTGCAGATTTCTTTTGAATCAAAAATTACAGTTTCTAAAAATGGCTGCAAGTCTAAATTGTGCATATGATTATGTATAATGTAAATTTTGAAAAAAATTAAAGAGGATGTATCCCAAACTCCTTGACTTGTACAAAGCAATTTGGTCACAGTTTTTCGTTTAATAACTATGTGACCCTTCAAATTGAGCATTTTTTATTTAAAGTATTTTAAAAAGAATGAAGCAGTTATTTAGTGAGCATAAAACAATTAAAAATTATAGTATACCGAATATAACACACAAAATATAAACATACTCTGAGATCATTCACTGACCTTTAATTAATGCAGGAGCAAATTAATAATAAGATAATATTTGATAAAAAAGGGCACAATAAGTGGATTGTTCAGGGCTGGATATAAAATGATAATTAAATGTTTTTCATCCCACCTACTTGAAAACTGTGCATTTGAAATACGGAGAAAATATGAATTCACTCTAAACTGACATCTCACTCTTTAGACTTGATCTTTTGAAGAAAACAAATGGGACAGAACAGTAGCCAGTTATTCTCCAAGCCATCAATACTGACAGATTTTTCTGAGAAATAAACAAAGTAAGGTTTGCAGTTTTTCACACAAATGCGCTACTATAAGTAGAGAATGAAGATATAAGCTTCATCATGAATATAGCAACAAAATCACAGAGAAGATGCAATCTACACAAGTATGAAAATATGATTGGTTACAATGGGAATTCTTCAAAGACGAAAAACTATCTATGCTGACTTGGGCCTTGGATCTGTCCAAGTGAAAGCTACTTTTTAGTTAATTTCTGTTAGATATCAAAATATTTGCCTTGCCATACTTGAAATACCCTCCCTGAGTTAGAATATATGTAATCTACCAAATGGAAACGATATATATACAAACAAGAAAATAAGTAAAAAGACCTGCATCATAAATTAAAAACTAATAGGTTTTGTGTGAAATCAATTTACCTGTCTCTTGACCTGAGTTAGAAAATGGTGATCCTGTCTCCAGGAATCCTCAGAATGAAAATGAACCTGAGAGCTGTCTTCCCATTTTATAATACTCTCTAGTTCTGGGATTAAGGGCTTGCAGCTGGCCAATGGGTGTTTTACTATTCTGTTCTTCAGTC
>JAQHUG010000020.1:8279287-8304672 GCA_028555095.1 Dicrostonyx torquatus | reverse complement strand
CTGAGTAGTACTTTAATGTGTAAACGTGTCACATTTTCTTTATCCATTCTTCAATTGAGGGGCATTTAGGTTGTTTCCAGGTTCTGGATATTACAAATAATGCTGCTAGAAACACAGTTGAAGAAATGTGAAAGAAATATCTTAATTGAGGAAGACATTATGGGGCTAGCAAACAAAAACCTGGCAATGAGAAATTCCCAGGAATCCACAAGGATGACCCCAGTTAAGACCCTAAGCAATAGAGGAGAGGGTTCATGAACTAGCCTTGCCCTGTAGTCAGACTGATAAATACCTTAAATATCACCATTCAAACGTCATCCAGCAACTGATGGAAACAGAGGAAGAGACCTGCATCGAAGACCTGACTGAGCTCCAAAAGTCCAGATAAAGAGTGGGAATAGTGGGAATATGAGCATAGAGTTCAAGACCAAGATGGGAAAAACCCCTGAAACAGCTTACCTGAGCTAATGGGAGCTCACCAACTCTAGCCGGAAAAGGAAGGAAACAGCATAGGACCAAAGTAATCCCTCTGAATGTGGGTGATAGTTGCATGGCTGGGGCAGACTGAGGGGCCACTGACAGTGGCACCAGGATTTATCCCTACTGCTTGTTCTGGCTTTTTTGGAACCTATTTTCCTTGGATGGATACCGTGCTCAGACTAGATATAGTAGGAAGGGAATTGGACTTTCCCAAAGCAAAGTTCCTTATCCTCTCTGAAGATTGGATGGTGGTGGGGTGGGGGATAGGTGAAGGAAATGGAATGAGAGGAGTGAGTGGGAAATGGGATTGGTATGTAAAATGAAAAAGATAGTTTGCTTCTTTTAAAAAATAATAAAAAAGTGAAAAAATAAAAGCCCTACAGCATTTTCATTCTTCCTGTTAGTGTTTATAGCTATCTTTAGCTATATAATATATTCATTGAGAGTTGATTATTTTAAAATGAGCCATGTGTTGTAGCTTAAGCTTCATCGACATACCCTGCAATGAATTGGTCATAGGTGCACAATACCTAAAATAGAGTTCTCCAGAAAAATATAAGTCTAAGAGGAAGGTCATGCAAGGTATCAATCTTTTATCTCAGATATGATATCTGAAAGGAAGATCAGGCAAGTTATCAATCTTTTATCTCAAGTATTTTTATTTTGCTATGTTGATTCAGACTTTTACATTTTATATAATAGTCATTTATTCTTTCATGGAGTTGTCAGGACAACTTGACTGACTAATATACTTCTAATGCTTTTCTCTATCTTTACATGGTATATGTTAAACCACAAATCATCAATAATATAATTTATATTGTATTATAATTCAATATATTGTGGTGGAGGAGGGTTCTTTTGTATTTCTCTGCTTTCATTGGTTAATAAAGAGAATGCCTGGCCTGTAAGATAGGACACAGCCCTTAGTTGGGCGGAGTAGACAGAACAGATTTCGGGGAAGGAAGGAAGTGTGCAAGAAGCCATGATTCCCCCGCCCAAGATGGACGTACCTTAGAATCATCCAGTAAGTCACCACCTTGTGGTGACATACATACTTTTATAATGGGTTAGTTTAAAATCTAAGAGTTAGCCAAGAAAAGGCTAGAGATAATGGGCATGGCAGTATTTAAATGTATATAATTGTCATGTGGTTATTTCGGGCATAAGCTAGCTGGCACCTGGAAAACAGCCCCACTTCTTGGTGGCGGGACACAGCCGCCTCCCTTTTACAGCAATATTGTATATATTAAATTATATTGTATTACAATGTATGCAATCTGTGTTCTTTAATATATTTAATATTATTAAATTATTAACAACATTAATTAATATAACTTAATATTTGATATGTTATATAATATAATTATTGATTTTTTATTAACTAATAATCAATATTCTTAAATTAAATATAAAATATTTAATATATTTAATGTTACTCATTACATAATGAGTAATCTATTTTGGTAATTCATGTAACACATTGCTTGTATGAGTATCATAGATGAATATAAATTTTCATCAACTCCTATCTCAATAATCACATATTATTAATATATGTAAACATGTACATGCATTTCCTTCCTTTAAGAAAATTAAAAAACTACTAACAGACTTAATTATATATTGTATGCACCTTCAATAACTATTTTCCCCATTATTAAATACATAAGATACAAACATAATCTTGATTTTCATGGAAAATTGTAAAAACTAAGAAAAGTGAGTGTTCCTTTTGTACTGATCAGATAAATATCAAGATACAAGTATTTGTTCTCTTCAGATTGAAGAAGACAGGTCTTTGAAGTCAGGGGAAATCATCATTGACCCTGACATACAAAAGAAGAGTGACACTTGCTCAGAACATCTAGACCATCATAACTGGGCATGCTCCAAGTTAACCAATGTCTTATGTTAAAGTGAAGCACTAAATACATCTGAGATTTTTGTGTTTCCAATGGATTTATCTCTTGTTTCACCACTTGTCCCAAACAAAAGTTGCAAAATGATTCAATTTTGTTTTCTATCAAGCTCTAACTCTGCTATCAAAAAAAGGCCTATTTTCACCCCAAAAGTCGATATGAAGTATGTATGAGACTCATTGGTCTTTCTAGTTCTTTTTGCTTCACAAGTAAACTTGACAACCGAAGGACTAGGATTAAAATGTTTTGCAGTTCTTAAAGGCTGTAGGGCTCAAAACACATGGACAATCTTGTCTTAGAGAGGTGATGACTTCTATTTTTGTGCCCCATCTACATAGATTGATGGTTATGAATGCTAAGGTTATTTTCCGGAAAGGGTCACACCTCAGCAACTGGAATAGCAGATACATAGTGGATAGTTGTGTATGGGTTGATGAAGATGCAGACGCTGCTGTTCCACAGCATCATGAATTACCATACCAGGAAGGACTCATCCCTATGTTCACAGTGAAAAGATCCATATAACAAACAGGGTGCACTTCTCACAATGCTGCTCACTTTGAGTGACTCATATACTAGCATACTACTACTATTGAGCTCCACTAAAAGAATTGTTGTAAATGGGTGGAGAGGTGCGTGTTGTGTTCCCCAGCTGCCAGGCCCGTTCAGTCGCTGGTTGCTTGCTTATGCCCGAAATAACCACATGCGAACTGCATTAATTCAAATACTACCTTGCCCATTATCTCTAGCCTTTTCTTGGCTACCTCTCACATCTAAACTAACCCATTATAAAAGTCTGTATGTCACCACAAGGTGGTGATCTTACCGGACTGTTCTAAGATACATCCATCTGCGGAGGGAGCTTCATCGAGACTGGCTCTGACCCAATATTCTTCCCAGCGTCCTCTTTTCTTTTCCCCACCTATCTAAGTCCTGCCCTATCAAATGGCCCAGGCAGCTTTTTCATTTAACCCATAAAAGCACAGAAATATAGATGAACCCTCCTTCAAAGAATGGCAGGAAAAAGTTCAGGGTTCGGAGCATTAGTGATGGCTCTCCATTTTCAAATTGAAATAAAAGGCATATACTGACCCAGGCATTTCAGCAGCTACTCTAGACTTTTATTATCATGGAGAAAGTTGTGCATAAGTTTCCAGTGATACTTCAGAACCATCTCATTTCTAGTCCACTCATGACTCAATTCCTGAGCTTCAACTTAATATACTGAATCTCAATGGTCAGACATTACTGAAACTACAGGAAGTTAGGGTGTTCTAAAATGAAAGAAAATAAAAATAATTGGTTGTTTTTGGGAAAGATGAAATTTAATGAAAATATAAATGCAAAACGATATTTATAAAGGAAATTTGCAGAAAAGAATGTTTGTTTTACTATTATTCTACCTAATGATTTTTAGCATATATTACTTAATACACTTTTTGATGAAACTATATATGAGTGCACATTTGTATTTTAAATCAGTGTAAACTGGTTCCTTGAATACAATTATAGTCAGTGGCTACATGAAAGGTTTGTGTGATTGATAGCACAATGTCTAGATTCACCATTCATTCTCCAGCAATGCACAGGGTACTTTAGGAAGTACTGAATTTTTAACATAAAATTTGGATCAATATAATTTTCAGTGTTAAATGAAAGAGAAAACTTTCATCTTGACAACTTATGTTCAGTATGTCATACTGAAGTGAGGTTCACAAAAATCCAAGATGTCTCAAACCATGCAATAACTCAATTACAAAGCATTTAAAAAGGTTAAGAAATTTCATTACTAAAATGGCATAATTGATGAAAACACAATGAAAAATGTTATATTGTATTACTACTATTCAGCCCGACTGATTTTTAAAATACAGTTTAAGATAGTCCATGAGAGGACTAAGAAAGTGCTTGCCACTGTATAAATGAAATATATTGATAAAAAAGGAATTAAAATGACATGTTACATATCATCAAACAATACTTTCATATGTAAATAGTAAAAAAAAACTTATTTTTAAAAGAAATTAAATATATGATATACAACTATAACACAATGGGTCATACCCAGAGTCCTATTAATGCTGTCAGTACCAAAATGTTTGTAAGCAACATGCTTTTTAGATTGCCAAAAACATTGTAGAAATGGACTTGTTCAAGTAACTAGAGTTTCCCCTAGGTTTGCATATAAAATGGTAAAAATTATAAGGTTCTTTGGAAGTATATCTAACATAATTTAATTTTTTATATAATTAAAATTTGTAAGAATTAAGGGCAATCAGATTACTTCATTTAGCCAGAAATCATGACAGCACATATTTTAATTTGTTCATGAGTATGCTGAATCAAAAAATATCAGAGACAAGTAATCACCATCTAATAACAAAAACAGCCATAATAGTTCATTCATTTCTTGCTCTATGAGTTCACTGTATCTCGGTATTTATTTTCAGTGTAGTAAATGAATTATTATCCATACACATTTTTATATGTGTGATTAAAAGCATTAGTATATGTTTCTATTTTTAGAGAATGGATACAAATGTCTTAATAAACAGAGTTTGATCTCATCCTGCTATATTTATGAGAAACAAAACTCATTAAAGAATATTTATTGTAAATTTTATTGTTTCTTTTTTCAAGAACTGCCTTAGTTCATTCAAATCTAAAATTTCATGAAGAAATTAAGCTTTATGCCAGGTGCATTTGTGCAGACCAGTAAGTAGTTTCAGTACTTGGTAAGCTGAGGCAAGACACTGGAAGCTAGCATGGTCTACATAACAAATCCAGGCCACCTAGGAATACATAGTCAGACCTAGGGTCACAAACTATGAGGAAGAAATTAAATTTTGATTTAACATATTGCTCTGAATAGGAAATTTTATATATACATATATAAAAATATATAATTAATTTGAACGATAAATACAAAGGAAAATGATTTTTAAAAACCAAGCAAGATACAAATTTAATATAAATTCATTTTTAAATGAATCAATATTTATCAAATACTATAATGAGAACAAGCTTATGATATGAAAGGACTTGCATGTGTCAGGAATGTCCCCCAGTTTCACCTTCATTTTGCATTTTCTTTTAGAAATATCTTTTTAAATTCTAATGTATTTTAACAAAATTACAATTATATGATCTCCTCCCTTCCATTTCCTCTTTTCAAATTCTCCCATATTGCCTTCTTCCAATCTCTTCCATGTTTCAGCCCTATCCCTCTTAACTTGATGTCTTCCTTTTTATTGTTTTGTATTGTGATTGATTGGTGATAGATTATGGATAGATAGATGATATATACATATATATGATACATAAGTAGATAGACAGATAGATGATAATAAAGATAGATAGATGATAGACAAATGATAGCTTATAGATAGATTGATAGAGAGATAAAGGATATAGATAGATAATGATAGATAGGTACATAGATTGATAGATGATAGATGATAGTATATAAGCTAAATTATGCCACTTGACCTGACAATGCTTCCCACAAGTGCCATAGATGACGTTAAAAAAATCCATCTCCTTATTCTTAACCCTTGGATTTCAAGAGAGCTATGCTCCATCCTGTAGTTCAGTGATTTATATATTGTCACAAAGAGACTTGGTTTGAATCCAGTTGGTAAAACTATATCCTGGGACTTTTTACAGAAAATGTCATCTTAGAAGGTTGTGAATTTAATTTGGAATCACCTGCTGAGCTCTCAGTGGAGTAGTCGATAATTCAGAAACCATTTCCCCTGTTTTGAAGACAAGAAAACAGAGAGGGAACTTGGATATGTCTTCTGAAACTTCTCCCATAACAAATAGGTCAAAAAGCAGTCTTGCAGATAAATAGCTGAATGAAATGTTAGTGTTTAAGACAGTATATTAAAAACATAAGTCTAGAAGAATTCCTTTTCCAAGTCAGCCTATCTGAAAGTTTCTGGAATCAGAAAAAAATTGAACAAACAAAGGTCCCAACATATGTTGGGAAGGAAAGCGATATTCCCTGTGACTATTTCTTGACGAATTAGCCTGATCGAGCATGTGTACGCAGGATCCAGGAGATCTTGCTTCTTCTAACCCAAGCTCATTATACTAATTTTTGCATTTTATTGGGTGCAGTTCTCTAGTTCTACAGAACTCAGCTGCTTTAAAAGATGAAGGCAGAATGGAAGGCAATGTCTTTGCAAGGCAGAAAGATGGCTCCGCCGGCCGGGAGGAGGTAACATGTGCTTTTTATATCATTATCCCATTCATTCCTCATGTGTCACTCCAAAAACTTTATGAGAATATCACTTATACTATCAAAACATATCCTTAGTCAAGATATAAATTTTCACTGGATAGCTATATATTTAAAAGTTTTCCCTATCAATCCAGGAACCTGATTCCATGTGTTTAGATTTCCTCTCCAGTAGGGAGAAAAAGGATCAAAGACTGGGGGCTCCTCGCTCCCTAGTCAGTGTGGATGTGGCTGGCCTCTCTCTCCCACTGTGTGTACAGATGATTGCAGGACCAATGCTTGACATGCTGTCCGAGGACTTGAAAGAAGACATGATGCACGAGTTAGAAAAAAATATTATTGGAGGGAGAGCACCCATGACAACTCAAAAAATAAGCTGTAGCCTGATGCTGTTGGAGGGCTTGGGGTTGCATGCTGTGTTTGCTTTGCCTGGAAAAACTTGCTCAGAAATGCAAGATGCAGTGCAGAGAAAGAACTGATGGGATTTTCACCCCAGCTTTCCCCTATTTCAATCTCTTTTATTCTACTTCAGTCATTTTAAGAATCGGTTGAAGAAAATTCAGTCAGCTTCAGAATTCCGTTCTAGTTTTCAAATTAACTTCATATTCCAAATTACTTTTGGAATCATAGTTAAAAAACAAATAAGGAAAAAATGTAAATGTTAAATATCTAGGAATTGTTCATTATTTGGGTTAATATGAAAAAAATCACAACAACAAGACCAACAACAAAGTTACCATGTGATATGATTTAGATTAAGAATATGAGTTCACACAACAGATAGTGAACATCTTTCTGATTTCAGAGCCTTCCCGGTTCATTTCAGCTACACGTCATATGCTTTTCCTCAAAAGCTCTGACTTCATAGCTAGCCTTTGATTCGAAGGAACCTGAGTCACACAGTACGGCTCTGTATCACGGGAAATTACAGAAGTTACTTTTCTTGTTATTGTGCAAGAGAAAGGAAAATAAAGTGACTTCGGAGAGACAGGATGGATGAGGGTTCAGGGGTTTACAGAAGCCAGTGCATCATGGGAGAGAAGGCATGAGGGTGGGAGGGATAGGAGTGACTGTTATCTCAGGACCCAGTGTGGGTGTGCAGGGCATATCACCACCAGCCGTCTGGAATTAGGTTACTCAACCATGCTAAATATAAACCTGAACCCTACGCCAAGAAACCCACTTTGTCCCACTAGGGCACAGTTCTTATAAAGCTTCCTTGGCATCCTAAAATGCTTAGCCAGCTCAGGACTAAGTACAACTCTTGACCTTGAGGGGAATTTCATGCTCAAAGCACAGTAGCAGCATTACTTTTCCAGCCTAAATTTAGCAGTTATGGCTACCACCAGTTAAAGTCTCTGCTTCTAAACATGGGGACCTGACTACTTCAGTACCATCCACAGAACCTACTTGCGGGAGAGAGAGTACCATTACGCCTGTCGTTATACAAGCTGCACTCTGAAGTTGACAAACATGGTACTCTATCACACACTCATGTGCACACACTTGCACACGCATCACCAATATATTAGTCTTTTGAATTAAACTGAGAAAGAGTGAGGTGAAATTACTGGACTGTCATGCTCAGAACTGATGCCCCTCATATGGCGCTAACTCCTACTTCTTCTAGTTTCAGCTGTCAGCTGTACAAAGAGCAGAGTCATTACAGGTAGTCACAGTTAGGGATTGTTCTCCAAAACAATGGCCTTTGAACATAGCTATGGTGCATTTTCTTCATTAGTTTAATGATGCAGCAGAAGCTAAGCCACTGCACGCCATGCCACCCCTGGCCGGTCACCCTGGGTTAGATAAAAATACTTGCTGGTTGAAGTATGAACAGAGAGTAGTCAGTAAGCAGTGATCCTTCATGGTCTCGGCTGAAGCTCATGCCTCCAGGTCCTTCCTTGAGCCCAGCTCTGGCAATCCAGAATGATGGACTCTAACTTGTAATTCAAACAAACCGTTTTCTCTCCAAAATGGTTTTATAGTCACAGTGTTTATAATAGCAATGGAGACCAAACTAGAACACTAGTCTTGAGATATGTTATTTGACTTAAAAAATTTCACTCAGACTCTTTTCACCAGTCATATTTATCTTCAATTTAGCAAAGCCAGCACGAAAATTGCAATCTACTTTATCTAAAGGGGACACTTGAACAGCCTACATTGCATAGATTATAATAATTTGTCTGTCACTTAAAATTGCTCAAAACAGGTTATTAAGAACATATATTGTATTTTGAAATTCTTTGTAATGCGCTAGACAGGAAATCTGTGTGCTCAAAAACAATATAAGTATGGTATAGGTCAACGTTCTTCATTTTAGCATTTGTTTTCATTCCAAGTCAGCCTGTCTAAAACTTTGAGTGATCTACAAAAAGTATATGAAGAAGCTCAACTCTTTTCATCTATCCAATTTCTTGAGATAGAATTATCTAGTTAAGAGTCTGTTTTATTGGAATTTTCTAAAGTATTATTGTCATTGAGGACACTAAATACTTTTATACATCCTCATGTGTCAGTTAATTCTTCCCCCTCAAACTCTGTATTAATTCACTCTGTCACCATTATATCAGTTGGGATTTCAAAACAAAATTCAAATATAATCTTTCTCTTCCTGTATAAGACAGAGACCTACTCTACTCAGACATTGTTCTCATGCCAATGCCTCAGTGTTGAGCACTCCTCGGACTCTGGAAGGGGTTGTCCGAGGGCAGATTCAGTCCTGACACCCAACGAATGCCAGGCCTCAAGGGAGCAGAGCTGAACAGCCCCAGTGAAAATGTTGCCTGGATTCTACCTGCTATGCCATCTTCAGAGACTGTAATTCTATGTGTAAAGATTTATTTTAGTTTTACTTACATGTACTTGCATGGGACTGTATGAGTACATGCAGACATGTGCCTGAAGAGAAAAGGGCTTCAGATCCTGTTGGAGCTGAAATTACAGGTAGTGAGTCACCTCTTGAGGGACTGTGAACAAAATTTGGATTCTTTACAAATACAACAACTGTCCTTGGACCACCAATACATCTCTTTAGCCCTGTAAACTTAGTTTTTAAAAGCATGAATCATTTAAGTTTTAGACTTAGCATTTGATTATTTTTTGATCAAATGTTCTATGAATTATACTATATTAAGAAATAATGGCTGCCCTACTACATACTACCTTGTTACAGGATATGAAGTAAATATTTCACTCCTGCTTTTTTTTCTATGTATGTACTAGGATAGAATGTGTGACTAAAATTTTCAGTTTTTGTACCCAATCATGCAAACCGGGGTGTCCGTGGCATTCTGTATTCTGTCAAGATTCTCTCTGAAAAAACCATCTTACCAGTACAAAAGTTGAGGCATTCTGAGCATTATCACATGATTCCCTGGAGCTCATTTTTTTCCTTTTTCCCCTCTCTGCTTTTTTTCTTGAACCCTCCTCCCCCTTCCTGACTCTGTATTGAGCTAACGTTGGGTTCATATTTACTGTCAAACACTTGCTAACCAGAGACTTCCCTGTCTATGCTGCCTCATCAAAACAAGCTGAGCTTCTTGAAAACAGAAACCATGCATTACAATTCTTGCATACTCCCATTTATAAGACTATTTCATAAAAATTAAATGCAGTTTCTTAGAAGGATAAGGGTACAGTATTCCTACCGCTTTGTCCAAACCTAAAGCACCCTCTTCAGCCACAAAGAATGAAGCTGTGCTCTGAGAAGTGAAGCTGGCTCCTAGGAATTCGCAGTCAGTGGCTTGACATGGTGCCCTTCAGCTACTCACGTCCTCTAATCCGGCACCCAGCTGAATCTCTCTCCTGATGAGACCCATCAATATTGAACAAGCCGTTGTTGAAATAAGTGACACAGAGGTCAATGCCATCTGTGACTCTCTTTCTTCCCGACTAGAGAAACTAAAATTAAATTGATTCATTTCCTATCCCTCTGCTTTGCCTCAGTGACTATTCCTATTGGGAGAATATTCAAGGGTATGGTTAAAGGCGGGCTTGTTTGTCCAAATTGTGACTGTCTATTCAACGTGTCAGTATAATGGTTGTGATATTTGCAACACCTACAAAACCAAGAAGACACAAAGTCACCATTTATTAAACTTGTTCACCAGTGTTGTCCTCCAAATTTCTGAGCTTTTCAGACATTGCTTCTTTGTTAAAAATGATGGATGAGTTCATCAAGATAACATTAAATGGCCTCTGCCTGGCCCTTATATAAATATATTGTTACTACCCATGGGCCCTTTTCTTAATGTTCACATACAGAGAAGGGCACGATCACACACCAACCCCCCAACACACACAGGAAAGAGAGAGAATACAATTTAATTACAAAAATGATTAAGAAGATACCAACCAATTTCCACATCTCTTATGTTTGTTCTTTCAAATACAGAACTCCACCATTTTTCCTTTATCAACAAGAAAACAAAGGGGAGTTGCAGCAAGAGAGGCTGAGATTAGATAACAAAGAGAACTTCCTGTGTGCATAAACTAGGCCTCTAAAAGATCAGGTAAGTAGTAGCACCCCTGTGCTTGATGGGAGTTAGTCAGAAAGGTGCAATTAACTTAAGAGGTTACATTCTCCGTGTTTACTTTTTAAAAACAGGGCCTCCCAATTTCCCGAGAGGAGCCCGATGCACCTTAAAGAAGTCCTGCCATCGAAAATAATGGTACTAGATATAACTACCATTCTTCCTTTTAGTGTGTTAGATAAAATGGAAAACAAAACTAAACGCCAATGATATCTGTGGTCCACAAGGACCTATCTTTAGATCATATCTCTGCAAAACATGAAGGAATTAGCTTCTGTTTCTGTGACCTGCAAATCTTTGACTTCTTTTGCCTTCTTCACAGCAGGATTTAAATCATGAATATTACGCTCTTCTTACCTACAAACTGCACCAGGGTTAATGGAGACTCGGCTGAGGCTTCTTCCCACTCCTTTTGTTCATCTGACAAGTGTCACATGTTACAGCTAATATGCTATTCTGTTCTTATCTTCCAAAATTCACATGTCTCAGAAAGTCAGAACGCAGTAGAAAAACAGCCTGGATCCTGGCCCCCCTCTCCAGAGTTAAGATAGGCTTTGGTTGCCGCCTTAGAATTTCCTGGCCTGGGAGTAAAAATTCCACACTTAAGCCAGGCTGTCATTTAGAGGAGTCCCATTGTACTGGTCTATCTGAAGACTAACATTTCTGAATAGGTCCTTGTTCCATTTTCTCCTTTCCTGGGGAAGCTTTATCAGGGCTCTGATGTACAGTAAGCCGATAAGCCTTTGTTTAGCACCCATATATCATTGCTGAACCTTTAAGGGAGGCTGCAGGAGGCCCGGCCTTCACCCACTGGTAACCGTAAACAGTTAGTCCTGGTTGATGCAGACGGAGGAGGAATTTATTTTTTCCTGAAGTATAGATTTCAAGCTTCATTCAGGCCTTTAACACTGGTGTCTGTCTGGCAACTTGTGGACAAGATTTAAAATCCTGTCAACTTAGAGAGATACAACACATTACAACTTACATGAGCACACATATACAATCAACCCGACTAGCATCACATAAATCTATTAATAGAGTAAGCCAGCATGCTTCACAATAAGAGTCTCTTCCAATGAGAACTAAAAGCTGCAGGAAAGCCAGATGCTCAAAATCAGAACCATACCCTTTATATAAGATTTATATAAATCTTATCTTATATATAAGATTTCCCTCATATCTAAGCTATTTATGTTTTATCTGCGTACAAATGGTTGATGTTCAGATATGTTATGGTCAATTTCTTTTGCATGTGTCATAGTATGCAATTGATATGACTTTTTTGAGTTCAAGACAAGTCAAGTCTACACAATAAGCTCAAGGACAGACAAGGACACAAAAACAGACCCTACCTCAGAACAAAAGACAAAGTAAAGCAAACTATAAATACAGTTTATCCTCTTGGAGATACTTATACTTTACTATGTGAAAACCACGGTATAAAATTATGAGACAAACAATGAAACCATAGTTTTGTAATCCCAAATTCAAACTACTAACCTTAAAGAGAGTGAGCTATCCAGAGTACGGTCAATATTCTAATTGGTCTGATGGGTCCACTGGGATGTAATGGAGCCCATTACAAAGATAGTAGTTAGGTTCTACCTGACATGCCTCCATTTCAGCCTGAAGGTTTTATGCTGGTCTGTGACTATCAGAATTACTTTCCTTTTTAATAAGAAGAGTTCCTTGAAATAAAGGTATTACAGCTAAAGAGATCTTGAGAAAGTCACATTTTGATATCACCCCAGAGGTTATCAGTAGCCTGAGGGGTACGTTCTCAAGAATTTGTTCTTAAGACCTAGACATCAACCACAGATCTATTCCTGGGGGTTATTTTTCCAGAAGGATAAAAACAAAAAAAAATAAATAAAAACCATTAGAAAGCTCTCCACAGGCTTTAATGCAGACTTACACCATTTTGCATTTTTACTGAACACAAAGCAACTTGTTTGTATTTATAATCCATATTTTTACCTTAAAAGGCATCTTCTTAAATCAAGAATACTCCGTCTTTGAATTTGGAGTCCACTAATCTTCCTGGTAGGTAATAATAATAGAACCACTAGTGATGTTTTGGCAATTATTTTTGAAAAACAAGTACATGAGTAACCCATATTTCTAGCTCACTTGTTACTTGTCATTAATAAGAGAGTGATCTGTGTAATAACTTTAGAAATGAGTGATTCAAATTGAACACAGAGTGACATTGCCTTAGAGTGCCAACTGCTAATAAAACAAAGTGAATTGTGATAAGCAATGTCATGAAAATAAGACAACAATAGATAAACATATTCATGGTGTCTCCTCACCAGGTAGACAAGGTGAAAGAATTTCTTCTCATTGATCAACGAGTCATTTTTCTTCCATGTAAAATATCTTCGTAATGACAATCTTACCAAAAGATCTACCACTTTATACCAGCTTGTAGACAGAGGCTGCCCAGACCCAAAATAATCACACAGAAACTATGATAATTACAGCACTGCTTGTCTAATTAACTCATGCATATTTCTAGCTAACTCTTATATCTTACATTAACCCATTCCTATTATTTTGTATTTTATCATGAGAATTGTGGTTTACTGGTAAAGTTTTCAGGTGTCTGCCTCCTTTAGCACCTACAAGGCATCTCCCTAACTTTGCTTACTCTCTCTCTACATCTTTGTTCAGATTTTCTACCTGACTTTACTCTGTTAAGCCATTGGCCAACAGCAGATTCTTGGGAACAAGGGGAGTACATGTAAATTTTTCTTTTAACAATAAAAAAAATAATACCAAGAAAAAAAACCCATAATACACATATATAAAAAAAACATATTCACAGCATACAGATGGGAATCCCACATCACCAGCACTTTGGGGATGGGTATTCTACAAACGAATATGAAGCTGCTGCAAAAATAGTTCCTAGTGCAGAGAAAGTCTCACACAGATTCATGGACATATATTTACTCACCTGGGTTTTAGTGCACTAGAGCTGGTCAAGGTATCTGTTCCTGGGAAAAGGAAAGTGATCGATGCTGGAAATGCTCATTGGAAATTGTACAACAGTTAGTTCATGCATGTGCGTGTGTTCCATGGTGGAATTGATGTGGCTTGCTTCTATCCCGATCTCTGATGGGTTGGCACCACAAAGAAGGCATCCTGCTTTTCATTACCTTACCACATCTCAAGATCTAACCAACTTCTTTTGAACTGTTTGGTTAATTTGAAGTGCACTCACCATCTATATGAAGATGATTTCCACACTCCTGGGAGGTAATTTCTATCTGATAACCCACTAGCATGGCGACTTCTTGAAACCTTTATCACAAAAGATCTTGATTTACTGTGGTGTTGTCATGTGCTGTCAATCACGTTGAAGTTCAGAACATCTGCATTTGTACTTTTTCACCCTTTGTCCAGGGAATACTTTTCTTTTCCATTCAATTTTAATATCAGACCAGATAGATCCTAATAAAGTGCTCTGATTTAGGTGATCTCTTCTCTACTCTGTTCTAGATACCAAGGGGAAAGGAGGAAAGAACTTGCCAAATAACATGAAATTCTATGATTTGAACACATTAGCATATAATTGGGAACTGTGATAGAAATGCTCAATAAGCTAGATTCCCTTATTTATTTAATTCTCCTCAGTAAATTTGTCACTAAATAATTTTATCTACCTCTTGTTCAAGTGTGTCTCTTGAACCAACTCCAAACCATGAACTGATACAGAATAGTGATGAAGGGCATCTAGAAATTAAAACTCAAAGTTTAGAGTATTTGAAGAAATTTAACATTGCCAAGTGATCAGCACTTAGTGTGCTTATTTCATGGGATAAGACCAGTCGGGGTTTGATGTAAGTTTCAAGTGTATTGTGTACACAGAAGTGCTATGGGACAACGGTCTGTACCCTGTCACTTGTATTTTAAATAAATGCTGATTGGCCAGTAGCCAGGCAGAAAGTAAAGGCAAGGTGACCAGTCAGGAAGTAGAGGCAGGGCAATGAGAATCCTGGGAAGAGGGAAGATGCAGTCTGCAGTCATGACCCAGTCAGAGAGGACACAAAATGTGACTGCCTTGTGGAAAAAGGTACCAAGCCATGTGGCTAACACAGACAAGAATTATGGGCTAATAAAAGTTATAAGAGTTAATAAGAAGCCTAAGATACCAAGCCAATCAGTTCATAATTAATGTAGACCTCTGTGTGATTTCTTTGGGACTTAATGACTACAGGAAGTGGGCAGGACAGAAACCTTAGTCAACACAGAACTAAATAATATTATTTGTGCTAAAAAAGATTTGAGATAAAATAAATCAATTAACCAAAACCAGATTTTTCTCTGTAGATAATGTAAGGGCATATCTCCTGCTCACACTTAATAGATGGTAAGCACATTGGCTACATTGTGTTATTAGCTAATCTGCTTTTCTGTATGTTTCCATGTATTGAAGGTTTTACAGCTATATCTCCTTAAGCCAATCGGTTAGAAGTCAGGCTGTGAGGTTAAAGGTCCACAGAATCTAAAACACACCTGACAGTGAGCTGAAATTCTATTGATTTTCGTAGTTTTTATTTTTAGAAAGAAGAGGGCTCAGAAATAGGAAAAAAAAGTTCAAAACTTGTTACTAAAATACCATGATAAGAACTTTTGATTTTTTTTAAGTAAAGGATGAACTTGTGTAAAACTTTACAAGAGAAAAATAAGTACACCAAAAAATATTGGAAAGTGAAAAGTCCAAGCATCTTTTTGATGTGACAGATGACAGAGGAGAGTCTTGGAAAGGCAAAAGAACTGACAAGTGGGCACCTTCATTCCAACTCACTCTGTGTGAGCTGCCTCAGGTCACACTCTCAAGATCTATGATATGTGACTGGTTTTCAAAGCCCAAATGAATCCTGTGCAAAAATGACTGTCAGTATGTATATGTCACAGTTTTGAAATGTATGAGCATGTTTCTATTCCTATGTAGTTAATATTTCTTTTACTTTCATATCTCACTAGGGAATACTTCAAATACAGGAAATCACAGTTGGAACTATTATAAGGAGTTTATTTTTGTAACCCATAATATCCTTCCTGTTTAGATCAGCGTTATCTTGCAAAAACACAAATAAACCAGCCCTGGAAGTCTTAGATCCCAATCATAAGCACAGCAGAAAAGAAACACAGGAGTAAATTGTATCATGACAAGGGGTTGTGCTTGCGTGGATCACACACTTGTACGTTTATGCTGCAGATTATGTGAGCTACTTTGTGTGTGTGTGCATGCAAGTCTAGAGCTATCACAACCTGATGTACACTATATTGTGATGTTAGTGAGAAAACAGAAAAAAGATCCTTCTTAGAAAGTATATTTGATGATATCCCATCACCTTGGCCATAATTAAACTCATCAGATCAATGTCATGTTTTGAGTCAGAGGTTTAGAACAAGACTTTATGCACCATCAATTGAGCATCTCCTTGGTGGAGATGGTCCTGAATTTTGGCTTATACTAGTGCCTAGGGCCTCATAGGACTGTGGGAAAGAAATAATAAAAAATACTAAGGAATGTTTAAGTAATAAATGTCACAGTTCTTTCATATTTATTTCACCCAAATTTTCCATCAACACTTTCGACTAACCCGTTCCTATAGAAATACTGCTAAAGTCGGATTTAGTTTCAGAAATATTTTAAACACCACCTCCTTAGCTTACAGCCACGTTAGGGAAAATGCCTGGGTGAGATCTATAGATAATGCCTCCAGATAACATAGTGAACATGAGAAGCAATGTAGTAACTATGAGATGAGGACCTAGACAGCGTGGTTCTTGACTGGAAGACTTCTTGTTTGCTGAAAACAACTAGACAGGGAAAGGGTATTTGAGCTGCTGTATGCTTGGGGGTAGAAGGTCTCTTTCAGTCAAATGCCGTTTGTGGAGTTTTAAGACCATAGTTTGGTTTCTTTCACTAATTTCTTAGAGGTAGAAAGCATCCATTGTCCTGCTTCGTGTAACTCAA
Organism: Dicrostonyx torquatus; assembly: GCA_028555095.1. Taxonomy (NCBI): domain Eukaryota; kingdom Metazoa; phylum Chordata; class Mammalia; order Rodentia; family Cricetidae; genus Dicrostonyx; species Dicrostonyx torquatus. Next base: position 8,287,497 of record JAQHUG010000020.1, on the reverse strand, counting down.
CATGTGATGGTTTGCTTCCGTTCTCTTGAAATTTTTAGTCTGTACCTTAAATGACTTTTCACTAGCCATATAAAAGAAGAGATTCACCATATAAGACTCATGGAGTCACTGCAGGCAATATCTCAACATTGCCCATATGCAAACTAAATGGTACAAAGAGAAAAATCTAACATATCTAACATACCACACCTGCCTTTCCACATCACAGTAGGAGGTTCTCATTAATATTTCTGTTGTGCGATATCTTTATGTATATACGTGGACTGAGAACAACCATCCACTCTGGCATTTTTTCCCACAGGTTTAACAAAATACTATTTATTATTAAGAAATCTGCTATGCTAGTACAAGGGCTCCATGATCTTGATGGACTCTACACTAACCCATTTCTTTCCATTTACATTTGGTTTCAAAGTCTAGTTTTGCTGTGTACCCAAGCCTGATCTTAAAGTCGTTAACCTTTTGTCTTGGCTTCCCTAATGGATGAGATCACAGACACGCCATCCTGCCTGACTATAATATTCTTTATCACCTACCATCTGACGTTCCAGAGATGAATGGGAAGTGTGATTAATTTCTTCTATTGCTGAAAAGTTGATTGGGTAAGATCACAGAATTCAGTTAGAAAGTAGTAGACTCCAGAGTTTACTCTCACTCTCCTCTGTCTCTGTCGGGGTAGAGGCTGCTGTTCAGTTCTTGGTGGGATCTCCAGATATGCTCTAGAACTCAGTCATTATACCTCCCTTAAATGGACAAGGAGAAAACCAGTGGATATGGTGGCAGTTTTTCTAAAATGTATAAATCAGATTGCTTTCATTTTTAAATCAATGAATCCCATTTATAGTTCATTGTTAGCAAATAACATGGGACAGAGGAAGAGAGGGAAACAGTTAAGTGAAATATGCGCCAGCTCAGATGTTCTGTTATAGTTCTTCCACTTTCCACAAAAGGATAACTACACTTTCTCTTATTGTTAAAGGAGCTGATTGTTAAAATCTCCCAATAAACAAATGCTGAAGATTTTTTTTATCAGTAAATCAAAGATGCCTCACATTTATTGTAACTATCAGGTAAGAGTGATATATTTCAGTCAGTAGTAGACTCATTGAACTTCCTCTCACATTGAATGACTTAGATTTTACTATTGTAAATCTAAGCCCCCTAGGTTTCTCTTATCCTTTGTTCATTCAGCTAACAATAGTTTTGAAAAATGGAAAAAAAGTTAAACTCTAACTCTATTTTCAAGTCATGCCATTTAGCTTATGCTAATTTTTTTTACAATTATTTGGAATATCTACCAAGCAAAGTCCTTTGCAAATTTGTACCCATAATAAAAAGCTAGAATCATAGGAATAATAGTTATCTTTACAAAATGAGTTATATCCAATTTTCAAAACCTTGATAATAGTAACTATATTTTATTCTCTTTTCACAAATTTAAAAGGCAATATCTTAACCTTCAGTCCAAATAAGACATTATCTAGTAGCTAAACATCAGTACCAGGACATTTCCCAATTTTTGAATAATAACAGTAATTTGGGAATTAGTGTAATGCTTCACAATGTCTCTGTTTTCAAAATTAATACTTCCAATAAGAGACTGTACTTCTGCTAGAATAACATCTACTACAGTTTTTCTTTAAGAAATCCATTTAACCATTTAAAAGTAATCTTTAAGTTTTACTTACTGTTTCCTACATGTTCCTTTTCTGGGGTCCATCTATCTTATTAAATGGATGAACATAAAAAGAATCAAGTTCTAATATTTATTTTATCCCACAAGTCAGAGAAAGACAAGTTTTGCTTAAAGGAACTCTCATGCAGAAGCACTGTTGGATAAGTCAGCCATGACAACATAAAAACCATTGCATTTTAAAGATACATCTCTTAAACTACAGGGCTGAACAAGTATGATCTTGTGGAGGGCTCACGGATATATAAACTGCATCAACACCACCCTTCTACAAACCAAACCACTTCTAAAGGGGCTGTATGTATATGCGTATTGTTTCTTGACCCTGCAGCAGAAGCAGTAAATTATGTGGTCACGATAATATAAAGTCATGGTTGTGCAAACAACTCTCAAATAATTTGAAAGCAGAAATACAAGGGGCCAGGAACAATGAAACGCACATGCATGTTTATTCAAAAAACTTGATTTTCACTGTTCCCTAATTGATGACAGAATGACGTAGAAACATGAGGAAAATCAAGTCTTGCTCCAGTCTACTGTGTGAACGCAACTCCACACATTGCTGTTGGCACACTAGTCTCAAAGGATGATTAGGGCTAGAAATGAAAGCTGTGTTGTTCTTATTCAAATATCACATTTTAGGGGGAAAGAAGCATAATGGAATAGACAGTTTGCAATTTTTAATAACTCACAACACTCATGAGAAAAATTGCACCTAAATATTGTTCCATTTTTAAAAAGAAGCCTGGTGAGGGTCTTAACTCTGTTGGTGGAGTGGTTGGCCCACATGTGAGAGGCCCAGGGCAGATTCCTAGTGCTCCATGGTCTGGAGGAGGTGGGGTTCTGCCTGTAGTTTCAGCATCCCAGAGACATGGGCATGAGGATCAGAAGGTCAAGATGTTTTCAGTTAAATAATGAGAGTTAGGCTATTCTGAGCTGATGGAGACCTTGTAAAAATGAAAATAAACTAGTCCCATAAACATAATTTGCTTGGTGTGCGGATGGTGTGTGTGTAGTTTGGTTTTCATTTTGGAAAGATAGTGAAGAAAGAAATCCTTTTCTTTCTATCAAAATTTCAGCAATCTAGGAAGAAATGAATGAGCACATCACAAATTCATAGTGTACCAAATATAAATATATTTTGTCTTACTTTTATGTCCTGATAGGCTCTGAGAATGCCTTAAATGTGTGATAAGCCTTGTTGCCTATAAGATGTAGCTTCTCTAATACACTTATATCTCATGATCTGGACCTCAGTAGTCTTTAAATAGCATGTTTATAGTGAACTTAAACAGGAGTACATGATTCACTAGACTTTGACCTAGTATAGTCATCTGACTGAGAAAGATATCAAGCAGGGAAACATTGGAATGAACTTGTTTTTTATTTCTGTCGATAAGGAGTGAGAAAGAGAGAGCACGAATCTCATTACTTAGTTCCCCAGAACTCAATCCCACTCAATCCTCTTACCCCTAACGCCTGAGTGTTTCTATTGCAAGCAGATAGCACTATCCCTGGATGGAGATCAAAATATTTTAAATTGATTCATTTTTTAAAGTACTGAAAACAGAGCCAACAGCTGGTGAGATTGAAAGTGTCTGTGGCCTGCTTCTTGCACCCCCTTCCTATAGAAGCATCTTCCGTTAAGTTCTCCACATCCTCTTCTACCTCCCCCTCTGTTCCTGCTCCTTGGCTCTCCTCCGCTTTCTGTTCTAGTATCCTACAAAGCACACTTGTGTGCCAAATAACTTCCTCTCATCAGCCACTCTCAAAATTTCTGTTTCCTTAATGAAAAATATTCTCTGAAGTTTGGAGGGAAATAATATGGCATTATGGCATTTCATGATGAAATAGAAGTGACTTTTTGGTGAGGTTTAAAATATACAATGGCACATTGTGGAGGATGCTTGAAGACCCAATAAGTTACTCACTGGCTGTATTTTTCTAGAATGTCTCAAAATGACTCGGCCACAGTGGACATCCCAGGCTTCCTTAAAACACTTTTATGTAACTGCTCCCATTGTGTTTAGACTTTATTTATGTGAGAAATATCATCCATCTTCAGTGTTGCACCTGGCCATTGTCTACCAAGCACAGGCCAAGGTAGGTGAGAGCATCCGTGGTAAATCTGTTACAGTATTCAAACTGGGTTCCATTCCCTTGAGAAATGTAAAAACTCGTACTGTCTTCAGGGGGTCTATGCTACTGTATGCATTAGTTAATCCATCACTCAATGCAGCACCCTTCAAAGCTCTTCAACTGCTCAGATCCTGACTACTAATAAAATATTCAAAGGCAAGTTCTTCTCACCCTACATTGTTGGAAACAGTAGGGTTGGTCATTTTGACTTTGAAATATGGAATAATGGCATTCATAAGAGTTTGCCCGTGACCTGTACTTAACTCTTATTCTATTGTGAGGTGCAAAGTCACCAACTGCATGAAACCCAGAGGGCTGACTTTGTTTACTTTCTGTCCCTCTTCATGGCAGGTGATTCATCTGCATATGTAAAGAAATATTAGGGTGGGAGTCTTCCAATTGCATTAACTGCCACACCAATCTGCAACTAGCATCTCATGTATACATTATGAGCTACGATACACGCTTTTGAAATCTCTGACCAAATTAAATGAACAAGAAAAAAAAATGGAGACACATTTTTAATCGAGATAATAAGCTGATAATCATAAAGTTGTAGCAAGAGCCTTATTTTATGCATTCCCTCTTGTGTTTATTTCACGTAAAGAAGAAATCGTTTGTAGTAGGTGAGTCCCTAAGGCAAGACAAATACTTCCCATTTGTTAAATAAATATCTGGAAAGAAAGAAAACAATATTAAGTTCCATGCACAGCTTTTAATGGTTCTTACCAAGACAAAGTAAGCAGCTAGAAGCTGACACTTGAGGGACCCATGCCCGAGACATGCCTCTCAAGTGGGTCTGCCCACATGACGACAGCAAGTGAAAAACAACAAAGTGGTTTTCATGAAAGAAAAGATTTAACTTTTACCACTCAAATCTCACCCTTCAAAAGTAAGAAAGTGGTCTCACAACTAGCACCGTTCCAGCAAAATACCAACACAGCACCAAATGTTTGTCTTTCTTTTTCAATAGAAAATTGCAAGCTTATTAATATTTATATTCATCATGAATTATAGCAAAAGAAGAAATATAAATGATGAGATGGATGTTAAATTTCATTTCTCACTTTATTAACGTGTTTAATAGTATATGTTATAACAGTTTTGTATTCTACCAGGGTTGAGAGCCGAAATGTCTTCCAAAAAGGCAGGATGAGTCACAATTGATGCCGTTCTTCAGAAAACACGAGTTTTGTAGTCTGATATACAACAATTTGTGCACTCACTTCTACCTTGAATTTATCTCAATATGAGGGCTTAAAGTCCTTCCAACTAAAAATTAATGGAAGAATTTAAAATAACCAAGGCTATGGATATGATTTAACAGTCATGTGCTTGTCTTATGGGACAAATATAAACATCAGTCTTTAGAATGGAAATAAAACCAAACTATCATTATCATTGTTATCATCATACTAATTAGTTAATAATTTTAAAATACATTTAATAATTTTTATTGATTACCAAACATCTATATTTTCTAATTTAGCCAGTTTTCCTTGATACTGATCCTAAATGAATATATTTGGTTATTTCACATTTTCGTTTCTTGTTCATTTGGTCTTTCTTATTTTTAATGATTCTCATGTGTCTGAGCTCTGAGTTCCTCCCTGAACTGCTTGTCTCTCTGCCTCCACCTCCTAAGTCCTAGATAAGTGCCACAATTCGCAGCTCTATTTTATCTCATATTTCCATTAAGTTTCTAGATATGAAGGATCTGGGTAGATGTTTCAGTGTAAATAAAGTGCGTATTCTATAAGAGAGAGGTCTTAATTCTATATCCTCAGGAACTGCCTGAAAGCTGAGCGGATTTTGCAACCTGGATATACAACCCAGGGAGCGATGAAGGACAAGAAAAGCTTTAGTTGCATGAAAAGCTTTGGGTCTGGTGAGAACTCTACCTCAATAGATAATGTGAGCAGTGACCAAAGAAGCTGCCTATATGGCACAGCATTTTGCTGGTTTTGAATTTAATTTAATAACCACAAATTGTAAGTTTTTGGGCTTTTCTATTGATATCACAGCCCAAACAGGATAATATAAATAAATTCTCTGTGTCATGCACTTTCTGAAAATATATCCAACAGTGTATTATTTAAATACTAAACATTAAAGTTAACATATTCTGCTATGCTTACAAGGGAATTCCATGATTTTAAGGATTACCTAAGTGGTTTTGTTTTGTTTTTGTTTTTGTTTTTTTTTTTTTTTGGTTTTTCGAGACAAGGTTTCTAAGTGTTTAATTTATATTAATTTAGCCTTCTAAATTGTCTCAGAAGTTAGTCATGTTATTTCTGCTTGACAGATGGAGGCCCCAGGGTCTGAACTTAGAAGCTACTCCCTCAGTCTCATTAACCTCACCAGTCCACTGCCTCTCCATCCAAAAATGTCGTGATCCTTTTAGGAGCATGTTGTGCTCCTACTCCTACAGCCAAGAGAACATTGAATTAGTAAGTGAGTCAATCATGGCTGAAAATACTCTCTCACACATCTTTTGCATTCAAATAACAAAGGGGAAATATTTAGCATTTAAATCATATTTAACACATTTCTTAAAGTATACTATGTATTAGCCATAATCAACTAGAATGACGGAAGGTTCCCTGTGTGATAGTGAGACTCCTAAATTCTCCAAGAAAAGAGAAACATAAAGAGATATATGCTTTCTTCCCTGGGAAAATTTAATTTTCATTTTACATGAATGTTTACTTTCTAATTCACATGTGCATTAACGCTTCATACGGTAGACTTTGTTTTAATGATTTTTTCCTCTACACCCTCAGTAAGGTGTGCTATGTTTCCTACAAATATATCACTTGGCAATACAAAGTGCTCAATTGAGTGACCATATGTCTATTTCATACTGTTTTAGGTGGGCTTTTTTTTTAATTTTTAAGGCAGAGAGAAGGGAATATTTTTTCAAAACTTGTGACTTCTGAACTTTCGCTGTTAAGGACACCTGTTGTCTTCACAAAGCCTAACACAATTAAGTAAGATTCTACACTGAATAAAAAAACTCTCTGAACACTAATGATGGGTATGTCAAGGCCCGAGTCATGTCGGCTTGATCTCCATTCTGTATTTATAAACTGCCTTCTCCTTCCCATACTGCACTTTGTGGAAATAGAGCTACTATATACAATTCACACTGAACAAAACACAACAGGGGATTTGTCCACCTCCTCTATGACTGGAAAATTCCTTCATAAAATCCTTGGCACAGGAGAACTTGTTCTCTTCATAGATGTATGCATTCTCTCCCTTGCTGAAGTCATTATGGCCCGAAATATTTGCTTTGTATTGGCTTATAGTCCTACACTCCTGTGTTGCTTTTCTAATCAAATTATTTCAGCTTTGGTCATTAGGCACCCAGAGGCCCACTGTGCCCTTTCACACACCTTGCCAAATTAAAACAGTGCCCTTCTGTCCTTGGAACGTCTGATAAAGAGGCTACATCACATTTTAGAGTGCTGATACTTATGACACACACTAGTGTTGGTATGTCACAACACATCAGAGGCAGAGGAGGGATCTAGTACACTGTTTGAATGGACTAATTTTCTGTTGAGGGTCATGTGATTTCTCACTAATTATTCATTGTGACATAAAAGGAGAGCTGCCTAAGGAAAAAGAAGATATTTTGAGGTCAGGCCTCTTTTCCCAATATTTTACTGAAATGACTCCAGAATAAAAGAAAATACAGCCCCTGAGTGCTTTGGTGGCTTTTAAATGATCACTGTCACTAAATGTCTTTAAAGTAACTTTTTCTGGTCTTAAGCACAAGTGTAATCTGTTGCCTGCTCACAAATGCCAGCAGAGCCAACATTACCCACAATATTCCCCAGTACGTACAGGAGTGGACAGACTGAAAAGCGGTGAGGTATTTCTGGCTACATCAAAACTTCAAATCAATAATAGAATATCTTTTGCCCTATACCACATTAAAGACAAAATGCACACCCTGACCATTGGGCCATTGGGACTTGGCTATTAGGGAAAACATCCCTCCTACACAAACCATCTTCTGCATCCAAAATGAGGCCATTTTACCCATTAGAGGGAAAAGAATACATTTCGCTTTTTTTTTTCTTTTGGTTCATTTTCATCTGAGAGATATAATACAAATCTTGGCTCTCAGCATTTCCTGTGACTTGACAGCCAGCTGGACTTAAAGCCATCATGTCCTCTCAGGCAACCATTAGTTCTCAGGAAACACTGCCTTGATCATTACTGCATAATTAAGACCATTTTGTGTTCCTTTAATGTAACATATCAATTATTGAGGAGAAATACAATACCGAGAAAGAGTGATGACTGCTTCATAGGTAAAAGAAGGAAAAATAACCAGTCACTGGGATTCATTTTAATAACCACCTTT
>JAQHUG010000020.1:8251068-8270067 GCA_028555095.1 Dicrostonyx torquatus | reverse complement strand
TATTTATTATTATATATGTACCCATGCATGTTACACATCCTCTTGATGGATTAGTTTATGAGTGTGATGTGATATTCTATATTGCTTTGTTGTACACACATGCACACACACATACATCACACATCCTCCTGATGGATTATTCTATTTTGCAATGTGATATGATGTTAATCTCTATCACTTATGACTAGTTTATCATTGAAATTTGTTTCATCAGATATTAAAATAGCTATGCCTGATTGTTTCCTTGTTCTATTTGCACAGAGAATTTTTTTATAACGTTTTACACTAAGGATTTTATCATCATGATAAAGTATGTTTCCTGAAGGCATAAAAGTTTTGAACTTTCCCCAATCCAATGTACCAGACTGTATCCTTTTATTTGAAGAATCAAAGCCATTAATATTCAGGGTTATTATGAAAGACGTGTATAAATTTCTGACACTCTGTAGATTTTGTTACATTGTTAGGACTTTGCCTAGTTAACTATCTTGACACTATTTATTTAGCTTCTAGATCTCAAAGGTGTGTTCGTACTTCTCTTGAATCTAAACCCTGTCCTATCTAATGCTGACTGGGGGACAATAAATTCCTTTAGCACATTTTTTATTGTGGAAAGGTTTTGATAATCTTTCAGTTATACAGGGTTTCCTAGTATAATACTATAGACTGGTACTTGTGATGCTTCATGACTTAAAATACATCTTTTCAAGCCCTCTTAACTTTGAAGGTTGATATAATGATCAGCTATTATTATAGTCATCTCAACTTTTTGCATGACTTGACCTATTTCTTACACAGCTTTTAACATATCTTCTCAATCTAGGCTTTAAATGTTTAAACTATAATACGTTATGGAGAGTTAAAAAGGCTACTATGTTTAATTAATAATTTGGGTACTAATGTTATTTAAACTCTATAAACAAATTTTCAAATGTATTATGATTTTGGGTTTTAGGGGAATTAATGTTGAAAAAAGAAAAGATCACTGAGGATTTCTGCAGAGCCTTTGTAAGTTACATTTAACTTGCTGGTTTCCTTTTAAAAATTATTTAAGTTTGAATTCCCAGTGGAATTGAAGCTTGTTTAAATGGACCAGAAAATAAAAACCCTGACATTTGTTTAATTCTCAATGAAGTTTCACCGTATTTCTTTGGGGTTTGCTTTTAACTATGAGGGATTCTATCCAAACTTTGAAATGCCTTTTTACTTCATATGTGAAAATGTGTATGTCTGTGCATTCATAACGGGGGAGATGGTAAAGGTTCTACCTGCATTAAAACTAAGTGCTCTGTAGGCTGCTGCCATGAACTAGACTATCAGTTTTCTTCTGCTCTAGGAAGTGGAATGTGTTGACGCTATACCAAGTGCTGATTGCATTCCAAATGGGACCCCTCTCTTTACGAAAAAGAAAGAAGAAGAAGAAGAAGAAGAAGAAGAAGAAGAAGAAGAAGAAGAAGAAGAAGAAGAAGAAGAAGAAGAAGAAGAAGAAGAAGAAGAAAGGAAGAAAGTAAGTAGTCATGGGCAACATAGAAAAAGGGCTCAGGCTCAGGCACAGGCATTTCATTTTTTTGGTCACTTACTTTTACCAGGATAAAATATGTGAGGACCATTTTTGGTTTTCTTAGGAGCTTTACTGCAGTATAATTTACTCATGGGAGAATTTTCACTATTAAGTCTTTCAGTAATGAAGAAATTCTGTTACCAATACAGGGGACTGTTGTGGAATATTAGTTTAATATGTGTTACATTCATTTATGCTGTGGAATATTTGTTTAATGATGCAAATGTGTGTTGCATTCTTTTATGTTAAATTTGTTTAACTGTAAAGCTGTGTCATTTTGCCTGCCTATAACACTTGATTTTATCTAATAAAGAGCTGAATGAGCAATAGGTTGGCAGGATAAATGATAGGTGAGACTGGTAGGAAGAGAGAATAAATAGGAGAAGAAATCTAGGCTCAGGAGAAGAAGAGGAGGAGGGCACCAGGGGCTAGCCAACCAGCCACACAGTCAGTCACAGAGTAAGAAGGAGTAGGAAGGAAAGAACAATATCTAGAATAAAGAAAGGCAAAAAGCTGAGAGGCAAAAATATAGTTTGACTTTCTACGGTCAAAAACAATACTCCACTCCACGGTCAATGGAATTGTAATGGAAGCAGGAAGGTGGTATTTGTCTAATCACCTTTGGCTGAAGAGAGAGAAACAGGAATATGATGTGGGATGTCCTTATGCATATGTGTTGCTTTTATTGGTTAATGAACAAAGCTGTTTCGGCCAATGGCTTAGAAAAGAAAATCTAGGCAGAAAGTTCAAACAAAGTTACAGAGGGAAATAATAAGAATCAAGGAGACATTATGTAGACACCAAAGGAACAACATGTTACACTGGAAAGTCACAGCTTCCTGGCAATAAATAAATTAATAGAAATGGGTTAATTTAACAGAGTTAGCCAGTAAGAAGCCTAAAACATTGGCCAAACAACTATAATTAATAATATATCTCAGAGTGGTAATTTCATAAACGGTTGGGGTGATAGCAAGCAGGACCCAGTTAGTGGAGAGAAACCAGTCCAGAGGGAAAAGGCAAGACTGGAAATCCTTACTTAATTCTTATACAGACCAACACCATTGGGTCAGTCCAAGGGGGCTAAGATGTCATTTGGGAAACCCTCATTTTGCCACTACCTTGGACAGACTGTGTGTCTGCTCAAAGTATATTTCAGACATTCCTAAAAATCTTTCAGAGCTATAATCTCTTTTCCACAGCTCCCAAATCCATGAGGTCTTTAAGCCTAGATTTATATTACAGTCCCCTAAGGCAAGATTTGGAGAAATGGCATATGAATTTTTTCCATAAATCCTTAGCTAGCATTAAGTTTCCTTTGAGCTTGCTTTTCATTTTAGATATTCAATGCACAGATACAATTTGTTTCCAAACATTTAGCTTCCATGTATCTATGCAACAGTGTTATGGGTCTAGTTTAACAGAGTAACACATTAGAGCAAAGTCAGAGAATAAAATTTTCAGGAAGACAGACTGTGAATTACACCTGGACAGGGACCAAACTTGGAGGTAAATGGACTCAATAACAAATTGCTTATATTAGGATAAAATGTAAATTCACAATGTAACTCAAGCTTCCGATGTAGCTCAGTTCATAGAGGGCTTTCTTACTATACCCAAGGACTTGGTTTCCATTTGCAGCACCACATAAAGGGAGCATCATGATGCCTCCTTGGAATCTAACAGCGGAGGATAATGGTGGACAATCCAGATGTCAACTTCATACTGAGCTGTCTGGCAAATATGAAGAGAACTTAGGGTGACGGAGGAAAGCGGGGAATGGGAGGGATCATGTTCCCCAGGGAAAAGAACACTGTTGCTGTATAGTGTCAAGTGGTCACTTCTGAAAACATGCATACAAATAACATTATACAGACAGAGCAGGGTGTATTTAAAAATATACACATACATACATGTACACATGTAATGACAATTGATAAAAAAAAAAAGACGCCATGGATATGAAGGGGAACAAGAAGGAATATATGGGAAGATGGGAAGGTGTGGAGAGAGAAAAAAGAAAGGAGGTATATTATAATTTAATAACAATCTAAAAATTATAAAAGGAGAAATAAACTATGCTATGAAGGGGTAGGGTAGGAGAAGGCAGATCTGAGAGAAGCTGGGGGATAAATATGATTATGACATTTTGTATGTTTATTGTTCTCAAAGAATAAAACATCTTGCATTATTTTTAAAGAGGGATAAAATATATTTTAAGCTAATTATATAACTTTTGGGAGTGATTAATAGAAATAATACACAGGCATGAAAATGAATAAATACATAAGTTGGTGTAAATATATTCTAGATAAATAAAAAATATATTCATTTGGTTGATGAGACACCACAAACATTTGACCCAGTGCATTGCACTATTTTCATAGAATAAAGCTATGTTTTAACTTACTAGGGTATTTCATCGTAAATTTAAAAATCCATCTCACCATGAGTAAGAGATTAGGAAAAGTGACGGCGACAGGAAGAAACACAGACGAAGCACAGCTTACCAGAGAACACTCCATAGGTGGGAAGTCAAGTTCTGGGATGTGTGTTCTGAGGGCGAGCGACTCAATTTGATGCTGACAGCTTTAGACTGTAATTAGACATAAAAAATACCCTTAAGGTGACAGAATACAAACTTACACAAACAAAATATCAGCTCTCTTCTTGTGTGTTTGTAAGACTCACAGGAAACATCTCCAAAATAAAAATAAAAATCTTGCAATTTGATAATAATAAGGGTCTTGTGTTTTTAAGAGTTCCTAACAGAGAATTTAACTTTTCATTTGTTTCTCTTGCAACTTTTATACTGTTTAATACTTTGTGTTCTTTCCTCAAAAGGAAATGCCAATGGACTTTAAAAATCAAATACTACAAATAAGTAATTTTATTTTGTTTTTCAATTTTAACCTTGTCTTTTAATGTTTTTTTTTTTTTGACTGCTGATCTTCATGCTTCTTTTCTGCTGGGATAATTACCTCCTTTTAAAAACAGCCTTCAGTTTGAAGTTGAAATATTGGGTTACTTCTCACAGTGACAGTTTGGGAATTTCTTTAAGAGGCACACATTTTTCTTCCCTGGACCCGTATGGAAAACAAGTTTTGGCCTGTAGTGTGCGTTTGTTTCTACTGCACCAGGTTGGTTCTGCGATGGCATGCTCTCTCTCGGGAATAAATATCACTTGAGGAGGAGGTGGGGGTGCTAGCCTCACCAGCCCTAGCTCTCTTCTCCCCCAGGGCAGAGTTTCCCAATTATACATCTCTGTCATCAGCACCTCTTCATGTCTGGGCTCATCAGCCTTCCAGCCCAGTTCCTACATGGCTCCATCACCAGAGAAAGCAGGACCTCACACCAAGACAATCTTCTATGCCCTGCTTGGCATCCTAACATTGGAACACTTCAAGTATTTTAAAAGGAAAGTGTGGGGTTCCCATCAATTACGGAAAAAAATTTTAAACAGAAAAAAATTGCTGTAATAATTAATTCAAACAAAATTCCAAAGTATTTTCCCTTCCCAGAACACTTCAGGGAAGAATACGTGACTTAGAATTAGATCAGTTTTGAGCAGAAACTATTGACTTTCTGACCACAGGTGGACTCTTTTCTGCAAACATAGAAAAAGACGTTTGTATTTCAGAGACAGGTAATGGACTGTTTCTACCGCATTTATTTCTGAAACGCCTACATTTCATGACTTACCATCAACCTAGATACAGCAGAAAGAAAAACTGTACTGCAGAATATATGTTTTAGTTCTGTTTTAGCCCACTCACAGTGGAAGTGGCTTTGTGTACATTTGTATAACACAATAAACAGCAGCCTGCAGCCAAGGGGTCTGTAAAAATTACCCCTGGCATAGATACTCGTTCTAATACAGCCCAAGAGTATAGTTTGTATTCACACCCATATTCAACATCTGTTAACACTAACATTTGTCTTGTTTCTATCGTATATGTTTATAAGTGCTTTATTTAATAATGTTAGTTAACAGTCTCCTTTTTCTTTGTAAACAATGATAGTATAATTTCAAAAGTATGGCCCAACTCCCAGACTTAGACCTAACTAATAAAAGAACACATTGGGTCGTGCTTACTATGTTAGTGGACCTTGGTATCGAATGACTTTTATTCAAATGACTAGTTTTCATATTGTAAATTCGGAAAGCGATTCAAATGATAGAAAATCTTTTCTGTTTTCTATTTTCTTAACCTTTAACCGTATTAAGAAAGGGTATCTAGTGTAGAAATTATAGTACGTGTGTGTCTGTGTGTGAGAGTTGAATAATGTGGGGAGTTTAAAATTACACTGGGTTTGAGGAATTGTTCGCATCTCATTTCCTGGCGTGAGATCATATTTTCCTTATTGTTCTCTCTTGTCTTTGTACTTTTAGGAAAGTAAGTGTTTGTATCCACAATTGGGGAGCAGAACCATCTAAAATGAACCTTCTTTACTCTTCCTATTATTTATTTAACTTTATGGCTTTCAGTGATAGCATCCAAACAACCTCTCCGATTGGAGACTGGCAGTTTCATAGTTACTGTCATCCCAACTATTCCTTATCTTTCATTGATTTTTTTTTTAAATTTTCAGTTCTCATAGAGACGTATGCACTTTCATCTCTCCAAAACTATTGCGGAATTTATTTAGCCATCTCTGGATTGTTTCTTTGCTATTTCGTTCCTCTTCAAACCAGCATTTATTAGAAAGTCAAAATAACACTGATATATTTACTGATTCATAACTGTTTCTCACAGCCTAATGAACTGAGGTCAAGGGAGCTCTACTGTGCTATTATTATCTGACCCCTCTTTACTTTTGTGATTTTTAAATATGCCAGTCTTGGCAATACATACATGGGTATGAAGTCATTTTGCTGGAAATGGACACATACCTCTGAATTTTGAACAAATTCTGTGACATCTCAATGTATTTACAAATGTCACCCTGGTTACCTATTATGGTAGCTGACTATGGATTAATGCATTGCTGGTGGGAGTGCAAGCTGGCACACCCCCTTTGGATATCTGTATGGTGATTTCTCAGAAAATTAGGAAACAACCTTCCTCAAGACCGAGAGTCAGAGAGACACCAAGTAGCTGCCAAAAGGGATAAATGTGAGCTTCCAGCTAGAACCTTGCCAGTATGACACAATCTTCATGGTAAAATATAAAATAATAGAAATAGGTTAATTTAAGATGTAAGAGTTAGACAGAAATATGGTTAAGCTATTGGCCAAATGGTATTGCAAATAATATAGTTCCTGGATGATTATTTCAGTAGTCTGGGCAGCCAGGAAACAAACAAGCAGCCTCCTAAAGCACCCCTTAAGCACACATACACAGAGAAAAAAAACTAAGTCATTTATATTTTAAAAAACAGCAAATTATTTGATATTGAACCATTCAAATACTTATGAAATAACCCTGTTGGGGGAGGCTGCTCATTCATTTCTCAGCCAACCAGACCCCTGAAATAATCACTCAGAAAACATATTATTTAAATCACTGCTTGGCCAATCACTAAGCATATTGCTAGCTAGCTCTTATATCTTTGGTTATCACATTTCTATTAATCTCTGTATTGTCATGTGGCTGTGGCTTAACGGCAAGGTTCTGGTGTGTCTGTCCATGCCGCCGGCTACATGGCTTCTCCCTGACTCTACCTTCTTTCTCTTAGCATTCAGTTTAGTTTTCCCCACTTGCTCTATTCTTCCCTATCACAGACCAAAGAAGCTTCTTTATTCATTAACCAATAAAAGCAACACATTTACAGAAGGACTTTGCACACCAACACTCAAAGTTGGTTTTCAATGGTTATACTTCCATTTCTTAAAATTTCCCACGAAATTGAAGTAAGTTGTGTGTGTCTTGTGTGTGTGTGTGTGTGTGTGTGTGCACTTGTGTAAGGATATGCATGTGTGTTTGTATGTCCTTAGTATAGATGTATATAGGAAAAAAAGTCAATGAAGCGTATTGGTTACATTGGTCCTTAATGCAGTATGACATATGACGAAAACAAGAAATGAAGTGTTTTAGTTTGTTTTCCTGTTGCTGAAATAAGATATTCCCATCAAATGTACTTTGAGAGGAAACAGATTGTTTCTGTGCAGAGGTCTGTACTTGTAAGTTTTCTTGTCAACCTGGCACAAGCTCAGGTCATCTAGGGAAAGGGAAACCCAGTTAAGAACATGCTACCATCACATTGCCTGTAAACAAGTCCGCAAGTCACGTTCTTGATTAATGATTGAAGTGGGACGGTCCAGCTTCTGCTGCTGCTGCTGTCTTTGGGCACTTGTTCCTGGATGGTAAAAGAAAGCAGGCTGAGCAAGCCATAGACAGCAAGTCAGGATCATTCCCCCAAGTCCTCTGCTTCAGCTCCTGCTTCAGGGTCCTGCCCTGCTTGAGTACTTACCTTGGCTTTCCTAGATGCTTGACATTGACCAGGACATGTAAGTCAAAGAACCTCTTTCCTCTTCAATTTAATTTTGGTTGTGATCCTTTATCACAGCCACAGAAAATGAACTAGGAAAAGGTATTGTCCAGCACTGTAACATGAAGGCCTGCTTGTTGGGGTTTCTGTCCTGCCCAGTTCCCCAGCCGTTTAGTCCCAAAAGAATCACACAGAGATTCTGCACTAGTTATAACTGATTGGCCCTTTATTATTAGTTATAGCTGATTGGCTCAGGTTTCTTGTTAACTCTTATAACGTATATTAACTCATTATTCTTATCAATGTTAGCCACATGGCTTGATACCTTTTTCGGCGGGGCAGGTCACATCTTCCTTCTTGTGTGTCTGGGCAGGACTAGGGGAAGAGCTTTCTTCTTCCCAGAATACTCCTGTCCTCATTACCCCACTTTTACTTCCTGTCTGGTTTTCCCACCTATACTTTCTGCCTGGCTACCGGCCAATCAGTGTTTATTTAAAATATAATTGACAGAATATAGAATTGTCCCACACCACATCCACCACAGATAGACCCTTGTGAATGTTCCATTTGTCCATGAAGTTTTATTTAGTGTTGTACAGACACATTTGGTATGGAAAGTCCTTCTATATATGTGTTGCTTTTATTGGTTAATTAATAAAGAAACGCCATGGGCCTATGGCAGGGAAGAACAGAGCTAGGCAGGGAAAACTAAACTGAACGCTGGCAGAAAGAATGCAGAGTCAGAGACGCCAAGCAGCTGCCAGAGGGTAAAAATAAGAGCTGCCAGCTAGAATATTGCCAGTAGGCCACAAACCTCATGGTAAAATATAAAATAATAGAAATAGGTTAATTTAAGATGTAAGAGTTAGCCAGAAATACGCTTAAGCTTTTGGCCAAACAGTATTATAAATAATAAAGTTTCTGCATGATTATTTCGGGAGTCTGGGCGGCCGGGAAATGAACAAGCAGCTTTCCTCAACGCACAATGAGATTAGTCCTTATTTTCAGTGAGCACGTGAGGATTTATATTGATAATGTTAAAAGGCAAAGCTTCTGGAGTCAGTTACATCTGAAAGGTGATTGCTTGTTGGCTGCTTCCCAGGTGTGCAGCTCTGGCTGTTATAGACAGAAACATGTGAACCTCAATGTCTTCCATGGTAAAAGTGGGAAACTTTGCTTTATCTGTGGCTGGATTGTTGATGAGATAAAAATCTAGCATGGGGCAAACCTGGTAAATATCTATTCTGCTGCTGATGCATCTATTGATCTACTGATTGCTTTGTGCAGGGCAGGTAGGAGTCTGAACCCTACACATAGTACCTTTGCTTTTAATTTCTGATGTAACTTCGGTAGGGATTCTTCATAGATTTACAATGCTAAGCTCTGAGGAAAAAAAAAACATGAATGGTTTGTCAGTTCTGTAGATATAATACTTTTTATCTTGGGCCTGGCCTAAATTCTTCTAAGAAGTCAGAACGAACCAAGATAGAGCTGTGCATTGTATTTTCAAAACAGGAAGAATTTCAGTGTATTTAAGGATATTGGAATTCAAGTACAACATAGCTATTAGTTTCTGAGCTGTTAATCTTTACTTGCAAGCACAGTCACAAAATACAAACCTGTAAAGTAGAAATAAGGCCTTTTCAATGATGGTTAAGGAAGTAGATATGTCTCTGGGAAGAGGTAAAGAATCCCGTCTCCATCTCTGGACACATACACTCACAGAGGCTGCTCTCAGCCTTACTCAGCAAAACCTGCCTTTGCAGTGAACATAGGATGATGAGAGTCCAGACCTAAGGAATATATTCACTCTGTTTTCTAAGGGCTCAGAGCATACTGCAGAAGAGGGAAAGGAGGAAATAGAAGAGCCAGAGATAGGGAGAAGGGTTGTGAAATGCCACCTGTTACTTGTGAATTCCTAATGACTTCACCTTCTGCCTTCGGTCCTCCACAATGTGGTCTTACTCCATTGCAGTCAATGAACAGGGAGGATTCTCATGGAGTCTTATCACTTACTGTTGAACTATTTGGGAACTAAGAGTGGCTAGAATGAGGGAGTGTATAGAATTCAGTGGTGTACCCACTGGAGAATCCATCAGAACTTCACGGATAGTGGCAAACCCATGATCACAGAGAAGGCCCTAGTTAACACTGTGGAACACAAAACAAAACAAATAGTCATGAATATGGGGAAAGATTTGTTGGGAAGAGGCAGGACCGCCAAGAAAAGAAGTGGGAAGCAAGGAGAGTTGAAAGAGAATAACAGGAATGCATTGAACACATGAAGAACAATTTAAAGGATAACATTTATTAATAAAAAATAAAATTTCGAGGCGGCTGCCGAAGATGGCGGAGGGGCAAGGTTCTGGTGTTGGATGGCCGAGGCCATCTTTTGGGTTGCCTGGCGGCCATTGTGGCCAAGCAGGTACTGCTGGGCCGAAAAGTGGTCGTTGTTCGCTGTGAGGGCATCAACATTTCCGGAAATTTCTACAGAAACAAGTTGAAGTATTTGGCCTTTCTCCGAAAGCAGATGAACACCAAGCCCCTACCGCATTTTTTGGCGCTCTGTGCAAGGCATGCTGTCCCACAAGACCCAGCGAGGCTAGGCTGCCCTGGAACGCCTCAGGGTGTTGGATGGGATCCCTCCACCCTATGACAAGAAAAAGCAAATGGTGGTCCCTGCCGCCCTCAAGGTTGTGCGGCTGAAGCCTACCAGGAAGTTTGCTTACCTGGGGCGTCTGGCTCATGAGGTCGGGTGGAAGTACCAGGCAGTAACAGCCACTCTGGAGGAGAAACGGAAGGAAAAGGCCAAGATTCACTATCGGAAGAAGAAACAACTCTTGAGGCTACGAAAACAGGCAGAAAAGAACGTGGAGAATAAAATCTGCAAGTTCAGAGAGGTCCTCAAGACCAACGGACTCCTTGTGTGAGCCCAATAAAGACTATTTGTGCCTCAAAAACATAAAATAATAAAATAAAATTTCCACTCAATCGTATAGCTTATATGTATTCAGGAGGTATTTATATTGTGATATTTGCTTTCAAACAAAAATAAAACTAAGTGTTGTAATGCAAATCGTTTTATTCACGTCTAACGATGGCCATTCCTTGGCATGTTGATCCCTTCAGACATTTGTGTCTAGTTTGTGGCATCATGATAAATAATATAAATATAATTGTGGATAAATGGAAAGAAACCAGACATTCAAAGGGGAGAGATCTTATACCAGATTTTATTTCTCGTGTTCATCTTGATGGCTGTGCAGATGCATAAATATAAAAGCCAAATGAGTAGACTGGTCTCCAACACATATTTTCATCAGACAAAGCCTGACATTAAAAACATCTGTACAAGTAGGGAAACATAGAATGTCAATATGATTCGGTACACATGCATGCATGCATGTAGAAATAGGTAAAATGCCTACATTTTTCTATGCGTAGGAGAGACTTATTATCTCAGTATTAAGCTATGTGGTGCAGTAGTAAGAGTGCTGGAGATTCCTATACCCATATCTCCATCTGTTTGGTTTTATCCCTTATGATACACACAGTTGTTCATGTCTGCATTCTCTCCCCCTTAGAGAGCTGTTCCTCCCAGCTTTGATTCTGTGCTGTCATATTTTATTAAAGCCTTATTTTTCAATATGGAAAATAAATAAAAAGAAAATCACATTATCCAGTCCTTAGTAGCTTATAATTTCTTGCATGCATTTTTCACCAAATTGACAAGCAGTAAATGAATAAATAAAAAAAATCCTGGTATCCCCATGATGAACATTTTAAACATTTCTTATAGATATATTAGAAGATAGATATTTTCTGCAATAAAGAGTTTAGAAGAAGCAACACAATAATGTTTTTTTTCTGCCACCACCATTCTTTGGAGAGTACATACTCAAGGTTGGAAATTGCTTTCCAATTATGGTTCCTTACTCAGAAGTAATTACAGTCGATTGAATTGAACTCTTTTGGTACCATTCATTCTCTCCTTGCTCCAACTCTTTAAAAGATAGCACAGAATTTGAAAAGAAAATAAGCAAAATTAAGTGGGTTTGTGCTGTATGGAGAATCAATGATTTCATTTTTTTAGAATTAACTTATTTTCATCTTACCTCTAAATATTCAGAAGCAATAATTTGTCTTTTGACAAATATATATTTCAGTTTATATTGAAGAAAAATTGTCTCTCTCTACATCTCCTTTATCCAAGTTTGAGGTCCATTTTTACTTTTCTCTTACTTGAAAAAAATTCTTGCAATTTAGTTGCTCTGTAAATAAATTTAAACTCAGGGTTTTTTTTTAACGTGGTTTTTTTTTGCCTACCCATCACATGATTATCTTCTTGTCTCTAGGCTTGAAAGTTTTCTCTACTGAACTCATCTTTTGCTACTTTTTTTTCTTATTGGCAGATGGTGGTGAACTTATATCCTATGTCTATGACCAGAGCAACCATCAAGACGAAAAGCAATCCCTTGAGGATTACCAAATACAACTCAGTAGGTGGTCCAGATTGCTCACTGACTTCCTAGGAAATTCACTTGTCCTGCAGGGGAAAGGTCCAGGCAATCATGTGGACCACTTTCTTGGCTTATCTTTTTCTCCCCGATGGTTTTAGTTTAAAATACTTTTGATGCCAGGTCTCTTCACTTTTCTTATTTATATTTTTTCAACAAAATATCAAGTGAAACATGTGCCAATACATTCTACCACTTATTAGATATCTGTGACTTATGGCAGCTATGCTGGTCAAAGTAAAATGGGTAAAGGAAGGCTATGAGTATGTATAAAGTATATACAAAGTCATCCCTATTTGCTTCTGTTATAAAAGTCATCTGGTAAATGACTGAGCGTAACTGCACGGAACAAACTAGTCAAGCCAAATGTGTATCAGATGAATTTTGAGTTTACCAAGAACAACACTGAAAATACTGTAAGAAATGAAGCTTTCATTGAAACAACTGGCAGTTCTAGGGCAAAACAAAGATCAGCAGAGATTGAGCATGAAGAAATACATTTAGGGTTTGATGACCTCAAGACAGGTTTAAGAAAATAATTATGCTTTAATTAAAAAAAGAAAAAGTGAATGGGCTCCACATTTTAAAGATGTTTTTGTTAATTGATGGGCTGGATGTGAGGTTATGCCATTATTAACAATGTTTAATTGAAAACTCATATATAAAGTGCACACATATAGGGAACTATCCTTGATGCATTAAACAGTCAGGAAATGGGATGTTACAATTGTATGAGAAAATAATTTCAATCATGCAGAAGCCTGTTCAAAAAGGGGCAACTGTGTTTTCATGGTTTTACAACCACATTGTGGTTTGATGGAAGACACCACGCTAACATTGTCAGGTGACCATTCACAAAAGATATAAATCATCCGAGGATGGTGGACTGTGGAGAACTATTGCCAGGTTGAGCTGAGTGGAGACGTCTGACATCTTCAGAACCCACGTTAAAGCTTTCTCCAAATCTGCTACATTCAGAGACACACTCAAGTTCTTTTGCTCATCAGAACTAAAGAAGGCTTTTAACATAAACTAAGCTCTCTGAGATCCACAGAGCCCTAGTGCTCCTGAAGGGACTTCAGGCTTACAATCACAAGGTGGGACTTTATAAAGGTGTACATCGGAATGAAAAGATGAAGAACCACAATTTAGTTTGTGCTCTGGAATCTAGAGATGAGTATCTGATTGTAAATATGGAACTCAACGTCCATACAAATGAATCTAGATTTATTAAATTTAATGTTAATAAACCACCCTCTAAAATTATGTAAATAAATAAAATTAAGCATAATTGCCACCTAACCCTTACATTTGCAGAAATATTTAAGGGCAAATTATAGGGAGAAGCACATATTCATATTGCACAAAGAGATGGGGAGAAAGGAAAGAAGAGTGGAAGATGTAAGGTAGCAGGGTTTGGAAGAAGAGAAGGAGGAAGGGAGGGTGGTTGGGGAGGTATAGGGAAGGACCAGGCAAGGCTTAAGTGCTCAGAGTTGGTTTCAGAGATGATAGCAGTCTCATTTGTCATATTAGCATGGATCATTTCACTCTAAACCATACTGCTCAACACCAGGACAATTTCTATATACCTTTAAAATACTGATTCAATTCATGTGCAAGCGTTTGTATGCTTGTGTGTGTCTATGTATGGCAGCAGTGTTCAGGAGCCTGTGGGTGTCAGAAGAGAGCTGTGGATGCCCTAAAACTGGAGTTACAAGCAGTGTGACCTACTCCGTGGGTGCTGGGGATGGAAACGCTCCGAACCTTTGAGCCACCTCTAAACACCTCTTTATATACATTTCTTAAATATTAAATTCAACCCTAATTTTTATTTTTCTCATGGTCAGAATTCTTCATATCTCTAGAACATAACACCTATTTAAAGCTTTCAAAAAAGAGTTTCATGTCCCGTTTCTAGTTTTTCATCATATTATGGTAGCCGTTCTTGAGCTTAATTCCCATAGCTGTTTCTTAAAAGCATTATATTTTCACAGGGCTAGACCAAAACCCAATTATAAATGTAAATTACATTTATCCCATCCCTCTTCATTAAGGATCTTAGAGTACCATATTGGTGGGCCACAATCTGCAGCAAGTAACTACATAGAAAAAAAAGAGGCACATGGAAGGGGAAGTGTTAAGAGTGACATTGCCCATACTGTGGCAAATGTGTATCTATGTCCACTGTAAATCACTTAAACTCATATCCTAAATTATTCTTAATCCTGTGCGCCATCTAATTTTCAATCTGTACCCATACGCCATATTATTTCTAACTCTGTCGTGTTCCATCACTGCAGCTGTTTAATTATTCACTTGCTCAGCTAATCTAAATGAGGTCTTTCATTTCCTATAGGCTAAGCACAGATCATAAATGAGATTTCAATTACCTTTTTATACTTGTACACCAAACATATTCAGTTAAAATGCACAGAAAAATGTGGTTTAAGGTTCTTGATGAAATTCAATATTCTGTTTTTTTTTTTTTTTTTTTTTTTTTTTTTTTACCAGAGTAACTCAATGTGGACTGTTCATGTTTTTTTATGAGTGTACTTCAAAGTGTCATTTACAGTATTCCTGGTGGAGGCCCTCTGG
Organism: Dicrostonyx torquatus; assembly: GCA_028555095.1. Taxonomy (NCBI): domain Eukaryota; kingdom Metazoa; phylum Chordata; class Mammalia; order Rodentia; family Cricetidae; genus Dicrostonyx; species Dicrostonyx torquatus. The sequence goes on along the minus strand of JAQHUG010000020.1, from coordinate 8,254,962 downwards.
TTTGTCACAGGAAAATGGAACTAAGCTGTCAGAAAAACGCCAAGTCACTCAGTGGAATTCTATTTAGAGGCATAGCAACACGCCTGTTATGGAGTGATTCCACCGTGATTTCGAGTCCTGCTGATGAGCTATAATCTGTCTACGGCACAGGAAAGGCTATGCTTTATTGGTCTGAAATGAAGTTAAATTTAGACAAGTTCTTTAAGAGGTGATTTCTACTCATTTCCAATCTAGTTCTAATCAGGACTGCCTAATCTTTGGACTATGGGAACGCTGCTTTCGTAAATTTTCCTATCACTAAAATGAAGCTAAACTCTTCAGATTTCTTAACAAAATTTCCTTTGGAACAAGCAGTTTGGTAAGAACTCACTGAGGTAGAAACCCGTGAAGTTCTCTGCCACAGACACGACAGGCCGAAGGATACCTTGTAAATGCCATGATTCTCCACAAGCTAGCATATAAAAAGATTCTATTTTATTGCTCTGCATGGATGTATGGATTGCATTTCAGACCTTTATATGATAATCGTAACACCTGCATTGATTTCCTGGAACTGTGGTTGGCTGAGAAGAGAACAGTGAGGGTATAATCGCAGCCACAGGAACAGAGACATTGTCTTAGCTACCTGGGCACCTGTCAGGTATTCAAACTCACGGCACTGCTTATTAAAAAAAAAACACTGGAAAACCTGATGACCTGTTTTAAATTCCATGGGCACACTGCACTTGTGTGCATACAAAGACACTCATATACATGTATAATTCATAGGTGGTACATGGCCCACTTAAGTGGCATCAGTAATCTCAGAGACGTAACCATCAGCTCAAAAGGGGTCATGGTTACAGGGCAGAGGGTAGGTTTATAAACTACTTTTATAATGATGAGCTTCCAATAAAATAAGATGCCTCCTCCAGTAAAAATAAATAAATAAATAAATAAAATAAAAAGAAACACTGGGATGCATGTGGATTTTGAATACACGGATACTCATTTGTTGACGTGACATGCTCTCTTAGAAACTGATCAGTGTTTGCCGCTTTAAGGTCATCGAAGGACGGCCGTAAGTGATAAGGTTGTGCCAGCTTCGATTCAAAACTTAAGTTACATAATATTCAATGTAATTATAAACAATCCCATGATTAGGTGGATCATCGGGATTAATGTCTAAAAGGGGGTGATTGAGTATGCCAAGAAAAGGAACACTGAAGAGACACAATCTGGCCTGCATAAACTTAAAGAAATTACTTCAGATTAGAGGACAGATTCAGGCAAGTAGAGATCACAACGATGCTTTCCCATGTGTAATTAGGAGGTGAGAGGCAAAGAAATTGGAGAACAGTCATGGGCAAAACTTTGGTGAGGGAGGACAGAGTGGAAGAAACATACCGGGTGTCCTGGAAAATGCTGGTCTCAGCCAGACAGCTCTGTGCTTTTAAACTGTTAAGGAAAGTCTTTGCGATCCCTCTAACATTAGCCAGAAGACCACACTTCCTTTTCCTAATGCTCACCTCATTGGTTCAGTGTTATTCAGAGATCTAAGCTGTGGTTTACACTGTCATTTTAAAAGCTATTCTGTAGTCATTTGCTAGGTGGTTTATGGAAGGTGACACCGAGAAAGGACTTTCACAGCTGCCCCGGGTTAGATAAGAAACCAGAAGCTAAGTCAACTTTAGAAACCAGATATTCAGGCGCCACGCCTTAGTTCCTAAACCACGCTCCCATTGAACAGACCCAGGGTGGCTTTTACCGGGATGGAACCTGTAATTGGACCCATGAATGAAAGCATTGGAGGGCGCTATCAGCGTTACACATTTATCTTTCATCTCGAAATCTCACAAAGCTTTATTAAACCATTCAAAAAGGAAGTATTATTGTTTCCGTGGACTTCGCTCTCCCCAAAAGATAGCTCAAGTGGATTTATCAGGTGGCTAAATGGGACTAGAAATTCAGGGAAAGAAGTTCCCTTCGTGAACACAGACTCTTTTGTCATGACGGTGGTAACATGGTCTCCTTGTCAAAGGACTTATTTATTATAAAATCTTTCAAACAAATTTAGAAAATAAGAAATTCACAGCAGAAACCGCCAGCTATGCTGAAGAATCAGAGAGGGAGTTTTCATTCTTGGAAGGCTGGGCTACGGTGGAGTTAAGATGTCTCAGAGTATGTAAGAGCTGTGCTAACTGAGGGCTGTATTTGTGTAAAGTGAAAATAAGGGACGAATTGGATGGGAAGTTTAGGGGCAGTGACTTAAGCTGAAAATATGGAATTTCGCAATACACTGAAACGCAATCATTTTGTACTTAAAATTTCAATGTGTCTGTGAAATCTGTATGCTTTATCAGGTGGGTAGATTGCTGGCTTTTTCATTTGAATCAGAGAAAGTGAACAATGTATTTAATAATGGCTTTGATTATTTACATTTATTTTGTTTGCCCAATCACAAAGGAAATTGCACACAGACACTTTTAATTGGTCCATTTAATAAAGTGTATAATTAAACCACTGCTGGTGGGACTCTTCTTTATGACTACAATACTGTAAATAATTCTCTTTATTGATACAACTTGTTTTTCCCAGGATCTCCTAATGACATTTTAGCTTCTCCGTTAGAGAAACCAGAAAAGAACAGAGATATCTTTATCTGAGATTTTAACTTATCAAAACTTGTGCTTGGCTAGAAATCAGCCTGGGAATATAGGAGCAGTGAAATTTCCTCTCCCATCCTGTTCTTGCAGACACACCCCGTCCCATTTTACAATAACAACAGTGAGAGTTCTAAGAAATTTCTGTCCATTTTGAGTTCTCAAATAAGCGAAACTCAGAGTTTTATAGGATACAGGCATTATCTTACTCAACAATCCCAACAATATCTATAGCTTCACTCAGAGATATTTTTCAAGAAAGAAAAATAATTAATGGTTTTCTTCCATGGGAAAAATTTTTACTTATCCCTCCTAAACCAGTTTTTGTTTTAAATATTTATTTTAAGTTACATATGAGGTATAAAAAAGAGGGGTCAACAGGACTAATTCACTTTCTTGGTGACTGATGATGTGGATGGAAACAAAGTGGCCACAAAATCAGACTGAAGCCTTCCTTTTATCTCATTCTTAGTCTGCCCACCGCCGAGGATACAGCACAAAACCTGACACACAAGTCATTTTGCTGACTTGTATTACATGGCACCCCTAAACCTTTTGGGCCTGAACACAAGTTCAGCCACCCTTGTCTGAGTTTTGCAGGCATCAGTTTCTCTTGCACAGAGTCCCCACCCTGCTGCCCTCAGACTCTCCAAGTGCCAGAGACTTCTGCCAGCATGTCAGAGCAGTATCACATTCAACTTCTGATCCACACATTTAGTGACACCACCAGCAAGATGTTCACAAACAGTCTGGCTCCCGACAAATTGAATGAGTACCTGTGTATGCCACCTCCAATGTTTTCCCTTCCCTTGCTTCTCTCTGTATCCTACAGCTGCAGCTCTGGTGTTCTTTCTCATATAAACAATCTTTTACCCTAAGAGCTCATTACTCCAACATTAGCATACAGCTATCTCCAGACCTGGGCAGAAAGTAACACCTTTGCTTGGAGACACTCCACAAAAGAGTGGGTTTTTCTGTTTTTGTTTTTTTTGGTTTTGTTTTGTTTTTCGAGACAGGGTTTCTTGTTGTAAGAGATGCGGGCTGTGTCCCGCTGCCACCCAGCTCTCAGCCACTGGTCTGCTTTTGGCCCTGGCTTATACCCGGAATAATTACATAAAAACTGTATTCATTTAAACTGCCTGGCCCATTATCTCTAGCCTTTTCTTGGCTAACTCTCACATCTTGCTTTAACCCATATCTAGAAATCTTTATATCACCATGTGTCGTGGCTTACCGGCATGAGTCTAATCTA
>JAQHUG010000020.1:8225922-8249278 GCA_028555095.1 Dicrostonyx torquatus | reverse complement strand
TGAGTGTGTGTATGTCTTTGTGTGTGAATGTGTGTGTCTCTGTGTGAGTGTGTGTCTGTGTGGTGTCAGTGTGTGCGTGTGTCAGTGTATGTGTGTGAGTGCGAGTATCTATGTGTGTGTGAGTATGTGTGTGTGTGTGTGTGTGTGTGTGTGTGTGTGTGTGTGTGTGTGCTGTATGTGAAACGCTAAAGGATAAGTTAGGCTGCCAGTCTCAGGAACTCTGTTCACCTCATTTGAAATAAATTTTCCCATCCAGAGATACTCCTGTGTCTGCGTTCCCTGGACAGGGATCGAAAATTGGTTCACCATTATATTATGGTGAACTTGCATTTAGGAATGAGACACAGTTCTCTCTAAAACTTTAAATCTCAATAGACATTTGTCCGTTTTTATTCAATGAAACAGAAACATAGAAGATAAATTCCCTTCGATATTTATCTATGATCTAACATATAGAGATCATTCCTCTTTGAAAAAAAATAATTCCTTCACCAAATCAATGTGGCTATTCTGTGAAATTAAAAAAAATAAACATATTATTGAGATTTCTCCTTCTTTTGGACCTTCCTCCTCAATATTTAAATGCGATCATCTCTAACATTTTACATCTCAATCGCTCCCTCCCCTCCGTTGTGTGTGTATCTTCTTTAAAAGAAAGAGCTATCAAATGCCTAGATTTGCTAACTGTGCACGATTTTTCAGACAATCCTTCTTTCCTCACATGTAGGTCATTCAACTGAGTTAGCAGTGTTCCCTGTGAATGTTCTGGCCTTGATTTCCGAACAGCATCAGAAAGGGTAGTTGGAGCCTCAGTGCTGGCTGACAGCATCTCTCGGGTTCCTGGGCTGTCTGATCCTTGGTGCTGGCCCACAGCATCTTGAAGGCTCCTGGGATTCATGCCTGTGCTTCTTTTACCAGCTTCTGTTTTTCTCCCCCAACTTGAGTAATATAATGTAAAAGTTCACAATGAAATTGAAAACTCCAAGAGACTTTCCTCAGCTTTTTTGATATATAATTTACACAGCAAAGTGATCACACAAATGTACAGAACTTTAGCTACACTGATGTGTGATTTAACTCTGAAAGCATTATCCCACTCTAAGCAGCTGAGCCCACTGCCATTCTTAGAAATTTCCCCACATCTTTATCCATTCTGTCCGCCTCGCTCGAGGAAAGCTCCTGTAGGTTCTCAGATCAACTATTTCCTGTCTTTCTGCCTCGTTCCTCACCTATTAGAGTTCACTTTTATTATTTTATTGTTTATTAGGGCAAGAAGATTTTACTCAAAAGTTTACTGTGGACAGTAATTTAGTCAGCTGTCTTCCATTACCTAACAAAGTCTCATCGATCCACCTGCCCATGAGCCATAATTATTTTTCCCTATATTTCAGCTGCTATTGCGTATTGAGAAAGTTTGTATTCATGTCTTTACTTGCTTGTTTATTTGTTCTTTGTTTTTTTTTGTAGCTCAAGCTAATCAAATTTATGATCTTCCTGCCTCACCAGGTCTGGGATTCTGTGCCCCACACCTGGGTCTGAATACAAGTCTCTAACAGACATAGGCCTTCACTCTCGTTGGTGGGTGAATGCCTAGATCATGTGTCTAGATCAAGCTGGTAGATACATGCTTATCTCCAGGAGTATGTATTGCATTACAAAGTGACTAGATCATTTTTCACTCTGATCAGATATGAGTGCCTCTCCCATCGCAACAGAACTAAGGTGAACCTTTATAGTTTATAGGTTACCTACACAATTGATATGCAGTGATGTGCTGTTATATAGATTTCTTTAATGGCTGATGTTATGGGGAATTTTTTCATATGAATATTTTCTATCCAACTAAACATTTGCCACATATCTGTTATAATTTTCATCGATAATTTACAGAATTAATGATTGTTTTCTTTCTTTGTGTTCTGAGAGATTTTACGAAGTTCTGGATGGAGACCCTGCATTAGGTAGACCTTTTGTGAATATTTTCTTTGACTTACATTTTGATATCAGGCTTCCATTTTAATTCTCTTACTGGTGATTTTCAAGGAAAAAAAGTTCTATATTTGTCAAACATAAATTTTTGATACTTAATTTCACAGAAGTCCAATACCAACAATTTATTATTATTAATTAAGATCATAACAATTTCTTACAAGCAGCTCTGGTTAGCCCACAACTCCCTAGAAAGACGATGTGAACATCAAATGCACAGCAATCTACCTGCCTTTGCCTCTTGAGTGCCAGGATTAACAGCTTTGATGCCAGTATGCTCAGCTAAAGATTATGGGTTTGGTGAGGCATGTAAAAACACACACACACAAGACAATCGCTCATTCTTTAGTATGCCTACAAGCTAGATACAACACAGAGGATACTTTGGATGGAGAACCCACATATGTGACGATCCCGTACGTTTCATCAGTCTCAGTATCAACTCTACATAAACATGCTCCGTATGCAATTCTCTTCCTGCTGCATTTCAGATCTACCTTCCAATCTGCGCCAAGGTTTCAAGGATGGACTAAATTGCTCAAGACGCCAAACTAATACAAACACGGATACCCTGGTGTGGGTAACAGGAATTTGGGTCAGAAGACAACAGGCATAGATAAATGAAGTAGGGAAAACTGAAGTACCCTGTAGAAGGCAGATAATGACCCAATTCTGCTAGATGATTTTGAAAACTCCAGGTCTCGCACTTTTTCCAGCATTCCCCATTTCCACATTAAAGAACTAAGGAGAAGGCTGGCTTCTACTTTTCAGATGTATATTCACCTTCAACTCCCTCTTCTTATTTTGGTGATTTTTTTTTACAAAGGCCTTTCAAAATAAAATTTGTATAATAATAATATCTTGATAACTGAGATAAGGGATAAGGTAATTTATCCCATTTATTTATCCACTCATTAACTATGTGTGCATATGTACAGGTGTGTATACAAACATAGGTCATGTGTATGTTCACGTGTGTGGAGGCCAGAAGTCACCCTGGAGTGTTATTGCTCGTGAGACACCAAATTCACTTTTGAAAGACGGGTCTTTCATTGGAACCTGTGGCTAGCTGAATTTGCTACTCCAACTGGCCATCAAGCCCCAGAAACATACCTGTGCCATTTCCTCATCAGTTGGACAATAAGCATGTGCCACCATACTTTGCATTAATGTGTGGGTTTCAGGATTGCACTCAGGTCCTCATGACAGCAATGGTAAACTTTGCATTAACTGAAATGCCTTCTCTATCTCATGTATTTTTAAAAACAGCCTTTGAGCTAAGTTCCTATAAGACGCAGTGCTGACGATCATATTTCTTATTCAGTGTTTAAGAATTTACATTTCAGAAATTATTTCTTCTTCTTAACATTGCCCCCCTTCTTTCCTACAAAACATACCCAAAGGTGATGAATCAAAGGCTCAAAATACTTTGCAGGAGAAGGAGAAAAGTGTGACAATTGGCAAGACAAAAATTAGCAAGTAGAGAGCAGGAAGCACATAATCACCAGTAGACTTGAAGTGGGAACTAGAAAATAGTTTCACCAATTTAAAAAATATAATTATGTTCCAATTTTTAAAAGTCAAATAAAACGATGAATTTCCAATGGCTCTTTTAGTTAGGTCTCAATAATGAAGTATTTATAGGAAACGAACCACTAAAGGCCTACTACACATGTTAAAAACAGTTTGTATAATTGCCTGATACCTATTTTAACACGGCCAGTAAAGTAGATGCAATGGTTGGTGTCCCATGACATCACTGAGGAACCATGCATGCCCAGGGACTCAGAATGCTGTAGCCACCCCTGGGGACATGCTTTGAGTCTGGCAGGAACATTAGCTGATCATGCTACTTCAGCCTGACAGCTTTAGATTTTTAACAGAGGGAAAAGGGGAGGACTAATGGACGTGAATAAGCTTAAAAGCCGGGGCTTATCAACTGCTGTAAACAGCTGAATCCTGAGAGCTAATAGAGGTACTTCTGGAAATGTAAGAAGCCAATAGCTACGTTTTCAGGCAGCTAATAATTTCAATCTGCTCTTCCTCATCTGTGGCTTCCCCAGCCCCCAGTATGTCTACCTGCTCCTTTTCCCTCTCTTTTCCTCTGTTAAAGTATTCCCATCATCATTGATTAACACGAAAGAGTCTCCTTACCTAAAGCAATTCTTCTTGGTGGAGAGAAGCAGCACAGTATCACAGTATCTAACCTTATGAAAAGACAACCCAAAAAGATGAATGAAGCAAATCAAATTATCATCACGGCCTAATTTCTCATTGTTTTCTTATTTTGCCAATAGGAACACACATGATATGGTTTGTAATTGTCCTATTACTGAGTGACGGCTAGAATTTCTTTATCGTTGTTTTTGAACCTGAGGCACATAACAGTTACATGTACATTTCAAAGAGTTTGAAAATATGATTATCTGTTTTTCTCACAATTATTTCGAAATATTATACCACTGCATTTCTGCATAGAGGGGTCTAACGCAGAGTTTTGTAGAATAAATTTGTTTTTGACAACCGTTCAAGTACCGCAGCATACTCCTGATTATTTTTACAAGAGTGTTGAATGTATTTAATGTACTTATTTCATTATATGTATCTACCTTTAAATTTTTAATTGTATCATCTATCTTTTTGAGAGAAGAGGCTAGGGAGGGAGGACAAACCATTAAAATATTGTCGGGTAAGCATCTTCAGTACAGGGCCTGATGACACCGAGGTGTTTGAAATGCATGGTAGGCCTCTCTCACACTGAGAAGCTGCATTCTCTCAATGTGTTTTATCCGATCTTTGTGGGGGTTGAGAAGGCATCGGTATTAATTTTCTCTTTTGCAAGATCCACAACATCATTTACTAGGGTAATGAGACACTTAACAAACGGTTATGCGCCAGTGATCTATCTATCTACCAAGGCAGTCTGTGTGACAGTTTACACTGCTGCCCAGAGGGACTGAGCCCAGGAGCGTGGGCAGGACCTACAAACTGAAACGACTATTTGGGGACCTAGGGAAGATGTTGAATGGTAATCTCTGAGTTTGTTTATACAGGTGTATGTGTGTGTATACATATATGTATATGTATAATAAGTAACATAATAAGTAATTCAATATAGATTCTAAATCCTGTTCCAATATTTCTATGACATGGAAAATTCCCTTTTCTCTAAGTTCTCATTTCGGCAACTGAGAAATGAACTTTTACACTTATATTTTCTTCTTTCAAATGACCTGTAATCAGAGTCTGTTTAGAGTTGGTCTAAGGAGCATTTTAGGGGTTAATGTTGAATAACTATAATTTTTTAAAAACAGCTTTTCTCCAGGACAGTTAAGATAGGTTTTATGGTATGAATGCTACAGAAATATACCAGTACTTATACTTTCAAACAAGATAGACTTGTCTAATGCAAGTCTTGTAGACATTGTGGATAAGTGGCATCAATTCAGAGATAATCTCTAACATTGTTATACATCTTTGCTCTGTTCATTAGATCTAGTTTTGACTTATAGCAAGTTTAGCTAGATTTTCCTGGTTGTGGTGAAACCCAAGATTTTTTTTTCCATTTCAAAAATTCGTGGTGATTAGTGTTTAGCACAATATGGTAAATACACAACATGTGGGTAGTTACTATTTCTGAGGATTAAATTGCAAAAATTCTCAGTCTTTGTCCATATGTTCTGAAATATACCAGGGTATTGCACATTAAGAACGGATTCACAGAACCCAGTAGACATTTCAGCAAATGTCACCTGCCAATGTATCAAAGTGAGGCATTGTTTCCCCTTCTTCACAAATAGACTTCAAAATACACTTACACTATTAGAGCATTTAGCACGGCTACATCCACCTATACAATCATGGCAGACTCAGACACAAGCCAACAAATCATACTTGTGAAGATCACGTCTTTGTATAATGCCTTTCCCCTACACACAAGTGATCTGGCTTGACTGATGGCTTACATTAGGCAAGGTTTATCCCACTGTGATAAGATATCCCAGAAAGCTTGATGTCACTACCAGCAATGTTGGAAGAGCCGTCATGGTGAAGCACTACGCTGAGTTTAGTTGCTGGAGGACACTACAGGAACTTCTGAGGATGTGTGATAACAGTCAGCCAAAAGGCCCATTTTTTCAGCCATAAAGAATTGAACCCTGCCAAAACAGAGCAGTCTCCATAGGCAGATCATTCCCAGACATATCTCAAGAGCATGTGGTGCCGTCACAGGCTTGAATGGATATTAAAAGACTTTGCAAAGACATTGAGAGTATGGTATTTGCAGGTGCAGGCTTAAGAAAAACCTGATACTGGACTTGAAATCGATATATCATCAAATTCTCCCTTTGGCCTGATTATATTCCATGACTATATTTTGATTGAATGTGGAAAGAAACTGATGTAGCATTTTGCCCCAGACTGAATCATTTTCCCTCTAGGAACTATGGAACGAATAACCTGGCTGGACATCCACTGAGGAGTGAAGAACACTTCCAACTTGACTCAGAATAGAGGTGGGAGGTAAGGTCTCAAATCAAATTCTCAACTCCTGCAGGTCAGGAGGTCATAAATATAGAGTTGAAGAAATAATATCAGTGGCTAGGCTAAAAAGAAAGGTGATGAATATTCAAGTCTTTTCTGAGAATGAGCAGAGATTTTCTGGGAATTTGGGCACCTACTTTTTCTGTCTTTTTTTTTTGTTTTTTGTTGAGTTGTCACCATGCCAACTGTCAACTGTCACAGCAATAAGGAGGATAGAGTTTAACATACAGGTTGGATTACAGTGAGATCAGAGGTTGCCTGGCATCATTCTGGCAGCAGTCATTGACCTGACCAGGTCCAACCAGAAAACATGAAGATGTACTGTGCTTTCATTGGCATTCTGACCTTAGAGTTAAACACAGTCATAGAGATGAGAATGGCTGTGAACCAGGGAGTTTTCAGATAACAGGGTGATGGCAACTCCGTGCCAGAATTTTAATTTAAAATGAAGTGCTACGGAGAAAGTTGCAATGTGTTAATTTGTCTTAAACAGCACTGAAATTCCACCCTGCTCTTGTCTTAAATCGATAATCTGTTACCCGTAACAATTTGTTTCCATTAAGACTACTGATTGAACCTTTCCCACTTTTACAATTTCTAGTTACTATGGGGAAAATGCTATTTTTAATTTGTTTGTTTCCTTGTTGTTTTTGTTTGTTTGTATTTTGTTTTTTTATACTTTTTTATTTCCTGCATGGGATTGACCTAAGCCCTCTGCGTATATGTGACAGTGGTGGAGCTTGGTCTATTTGAGAGACTCCTAACAATGGGTCACCCCTTTCTGAGCAGAGACAGAAGAGGAATGGATTTGAGGGGTGGTGGAGGTGGGAAAAGGAGGAGAGGAGGGAAGGTAAACTGTGGTTGGGATATCAAATAGATTAATTAATTAAATAAAAAGTTTATTTGCTTTAAAGGAGGGAATTTATGTGGCAAGTGTATATTCACAGAGATATTATGTTTTAGTATTTATCTATGTATTTAGTGTGCATTTATATGGGGGGGTGAGTACATTACTGTGCACAGAAATCAGGATACAGGTGATGTTTAAACAAGAAGGCACCGTCATCTTGTCTCTTTCCTTCTACCATGAGAGGTACACAGACCTCTCATGTCTCAGGCCCATTGGCAGTTATTTTTCCCCACATAGCAACCACACCGAGCCATAAAACATGGTTTCTGTGTGCCCATCGGCCTTGTGTTACTGAGTGTGTGTGTGTGTGTGTGTGTGTGTGTGTGTGTGTGTGTCTGTCTGTCTGTATGCTTGTGTGGTCAGTGTGCCACATGCTCTAAATAATTGGTTTTCCAATCAAACAATAGAGGTGACTCTCCTGCTTCTCTTTGGTGAAGTTCCTTCAACTCGGAGTGATTTTTAGTAAAATTTTCTGCTGGAGAAACAAGAGCAAAAAAGGGCTTATATTATTGTCATAAAATAATATCTTCTGTTGCAATGTGACCAAGTTAGTGTAGAGAACTCTGATTGCTATGAGAACCATGCTGCAAACAAGAACACACATTTTTATGTAGATATGTCTGAGATTCACGTGATACAGGCCTCCCCTCTTGAGTATTATGTAAAAGGATAAGAATAAATCCACATGCTGATTACTTCAGACTCAGCATACTAGAGGCGATGGTCAAGTTGAGTCTTTGAAAATAAGTTCCTAGGATCAAGTTCTAAATCTCTACATTCTGCGTATGATCTTGGCCAACTTATGGTCTGCCTACAGATCACAGAAGCCACCATGAAGTATAAATATAGGACATGCTCAGTCAAGGCTCTCTGCCTCTCATCCCTCAACAGCTGTGTGTCACCATCAGTCTAGACAGAATCTTTCCTTTTCACACTAAAGCGGATCATTAAATGGCCATCCCAATAAAATACAGAGCAGTGCGTTGTAAAAGCTTTGGCTATTAGGTTTTATTTTAAGTTTCTTACTTGCTTTTGGCATTCAAACCAGACAACCAAAGCAAAACATTCAAATAAAATAGGTATATCTCAAACATTTTCATGTGACATAGGACTTAATAAAATTTCTCTTTCCTAGTTAGCACTTTTCTCAATGGGTAGCAAATGGTGATATATACGAATTATTATGACAGTTGACTAAGTTTCTGAAATATAAAAGGGTATGTATTTTAGATTGTTCCTTATGGTTTCATCAGATCATTTTATTTCTTCCCCTTCTGAGAATATTTCCCTAAAATTGGAATAGTAATAATGATCATTATTAAGTTCTAAGTAGTAAAACCTCTTAACCAGCCAGAAAATAAATAAACAAAAACAAAAAAATAAAAATTAATGTATAGAGAAAAGTAAGAAATTTCTATGTCCATAAGTAGCAGCAGAATCTTAATAGTGAAAGTAGGTAAATCTTAATATGTTTCTCAAATTAGAATTTTTTGCTGTGAGAATGTATATATTTATAGGCAGTGGGAATATTAGTGTACATAGGATTTCCAGCTTTTGAAATGTGTATGTACATTTTATTTAAAGATGTCAATGTTTGTATTGGTATTTGTGTGTATAAATTTATGTAATCCAGAAATATAGATGCACATAGAGCCTTGTCATGATTGATAATTTTTAAAATTAAAATTAGTTCATATTTTAAAACATTAGAACTTTTATATGAATTCTGGAGGTTCTATTTACATACGATATAATTTTTTATTTTAGTTAAAATGGTTATTAGTGAAATAGTTCCCAAAATAAGTAATATAAGTAATGCAACATATTTTGCTAACATTAAGACAATACATCAATACATTTGAATTAATCTGAATGTAATAATTACCTTTGAGGTTTGAGAACATTTCAGTTATTATTTTATATATATATATATATATATATAAACATATATATATTGGTTTTTTGAGAAAAGGTTTTTCTGTAGCTTTGGGGGATGTAGACCAAGTTAGCCTTGAATTCAAAGAGATTCATCTGCCTCTGCCTCCTGAGTGCTAGGATTAAAGGTGAGTGCCACCACTGTCTGGCAACAATCTGTACTTTCATTAAAGAAAATATCTATGCTCTTTTAAGCTTAAACCTTAGAGTATCACGTCTCAGAAACGAGTTATAATTATCTCTATTTTAATTATTTCAGAAAGTACATCTTACCTAATATTTTCATTTTTATAAATAATTTGAAATATGCATTTTAATTTCCTATAAAAGTTTTGTGTTTAATTTGAACAATTTTAAACTTAAAGGAGGCAAACCACTGTCTACATCTGTGTTTCTAGTTACAAGGAAACCTGAGGAACAGTGGCAACCCACTACTAGTGAGTCGTTGTCAGGTGGGTAGAGGAGGAAACTGTCTATGTGAGCCTTGCATGTGGAACACTGGTTGGTGGCCAGCACTCGCAGGAAAAGAGGAGACAACAAAGCATTATCAAAGCATTCGCTGTAGCAGAGCTTCAATTATAGGGAATTTTATACTTAAGAAATGTTTTTATCATAATGTTTTCCATTTAAGGCTTTCCCCCCAAAAAACCCATCACTCATAACTGTAAAGCAATTCCTATTTTGATTAATATTTCAAAATTTCAGAAAGAGCAGACAATTTTGTCTTTGACTCACATAGCTAAACATTCTCAAAATGGACCAAATATTCAAAAATATTATCAATACTAGTAAATCTATGAATTATATTCCTGACACCAAATTTTACTGAAATGAAGGTCTATTTAATATCTGCCTATATATTGTTTCATTTACACAGATAAATACACATCTTGTTTCTAAAGGACACAGCGTGCTTTCCAGATGTAGAAAACAAGGATGAAAGAAAACTATCAAAGGCATATTATGAAAGACAAAAACCACAGGGCCATTTTTGCTGTAACATTTTGGTGCAGCTATCAAACTTTTCTAAACTACGATTGACTTATTATTAGACAGTAACAGCAAAGCGACTTATCTGATAAGGTTTTAGATCAGCTAAAGCCTCCAAAAATATGTTTTTTTTTTTTGGCGGGGGGGGCAAGATTGACCCATACAAAGGTCTGAATAAATACTAGCGGCTGCGACGGGACCGCCGTACGCTACATATTACGAGTTTAGAGGCACTATGCTTAATAGATTTGTTATGCTACTTTCCATTGTGCTTAGAAGGTTGGACTGTCCTGTGTAAAGATTTACCGAAATGTAAACCAGGTGTCTCACACTTATTCAGCCTTCGGGGGTGGGTCATGCTTCCCTTTAATGCCTAAATACCAATAGCTTGGGTCTCTTTGTATGTTACGGCAGAAAATCTAGTCTTTTATGGGGTTTCTGTCTTCAAGTATTTCTGAGAAGCTCTGAAAAAATGCTTATAATCCCGCAGCTTTGTATGCCATAGCCTTTGCCTGCCATCCAGAGAGGCAACTGATGCACGAGCCTGTGGTCCTTTTCTGCATTTAGCCTTTGTTTCCCTTGTCCTGGCTCTTTGGAGGGCTGCCGTATCCTTCCTGAAGCAGAATGCCCATTAGTCTGAACCAGACCCGCTTCGTAGTCCCCTTTAAACTTAGTTGGAATTGGGACCTTGCTAGGCATGTCCCAATTAGATGTTTGTAGAGCACAGATTAGAAGTCCTTGCTAAAAGCATTGTGCATGTAAAGTTTTTAATAAAATGTGTGGTTTCATAAACAGCCAAAAACTCAGCCTCGCAGGGGTAAACAATCCCCAAATTCCCTTCTAGGCCAGGTGGGACCAAGCCAGGAGTCTGTTGGGACTGTCTGGTGTGACTCAAGGTTGCCGGTTTTGTATAAGCAAGCTGATTCGCCTCCTGACGCTGGACACTGCAATGGCCTGCACTGTTTATTTCTTGATATGTAGCAGAAGCACAGGCGCTCAAGAACTGTCTACTCACATCCTGTCAGTGAGCCAGGGACCAGAGGATGCTCACTAGGCTGGTGTCACAACAGGGAAGGCTGCACCATCCTGTCCAGGTGGATATGCAAAGCTTTCTAAAGGCTCTTCAAGAATGCTCAACTCTCCTGATGCTCGGGGCTTCTGCATTTTATGAGGATAAGATGTTTTTTCAGAAGTACCATTGGTGTATTTCTCAACAGAAATTATAACGGTAGAGGACAGTAAATGAATGACCTTCTGAAAGTGACCGTCTTAAAGTATGAACTGTTAACAGTGAAAAAAACATTTGGTAATATCAACAAATCAGGATATATGTTCTGAAATTCTAAAACTGCTAGGTTCCTGAAAGCATAGACAATTCTCTCTCCCTCCCTCTCTGTTTCATATATATTATATTATGCTAAAAATCAATATTAGTAATGAACACACACACATACACACACACACACACACACACATCTTCAAACTATCTCCTCCCCTCCCCAAAACTAAAGGAACAATAGTTTCTTACAGTGAACTCAAGTGGCCTCCAAAGAAAGAGATCATGTCACTGATGGTCAATCTCAGTCCTTCTATGCCTACAGACATCAGTAAGGGCTAACCTCAGTTAGGCTCTACTCTTACAAAATATCTCAGAAAAGAAATATACAAAATTGTTTAACAATTTCAAAAGACTCATAAGCCTGCAAACTGTTGGAGTTCAGCCAATGTGAGAACCTAGCCCTGTACCACGGCTGCATTTGTGCATGGGTCTAGGTCCTGCACCATGGCTGCATCTGCACTTAGGTCTACGTCCTGCACCATGGCTGCATCTGCGCTTGGGTCTAGGTCCTGCACCATGGCTGCATCTGCNTCCTGCACCATGGCTGCATCTGCGCTTGGGTCTAGGTCCTGCACCATGGCTGCATCTGCGCTTGGGTCTAGGTCCTGCACCATGGCTGCATCTGCACTTAGGTCTAGGTCCTGCACCATGGCTGCATCTGTGCTTGGGTCTAGGTCCTGCAACATGGCTGCGTCTGTGCTTGGGTCTAGGTCCCCCACCACGGCTGCAGTCTGGTCCTGCACCATGGCTGCATCTGTGCTTGGGTCTAGGCCATGTACCACAGCTGCAGTCTGTGCTTGGATCTAGGTGGCCATTTGCTTTTCTGGATCCCTGGAGAAGGAGCCCATCCATAGTACACGCCGACTTGTGGAAGGGTTTTCTGCACAGAAACATTCAACAGAAGCAGAAGGGCAGGGAAGAAGAATCTCAGTAGGGAGGTTAACTCCCTGAAAGAAGCTGATGAGGGGTGAGGTAAAGGTTTGCTTTAAATGAAACACGGGGAATTTGAAGTGAGTTTGTTTCCTAAGAGTAGGCTCAGAAGTACTAAGTAGCGACCAAAACAGCTCTAGACTCAAAGGTAAACCCACCTCTACAGAGGATGTCACCTTCCCTGTAAGTGATATCATGTCGCTCATGTGGTCATTGCAGGTAGGAGTTAGTAACTGAGCTCTAAGTCACATAGTCAGTGTAAGGTGAAGCAATATATATATATAGCACAATAAACTATGCAGAAGCAATAAAAATTTTTAAAGATATTAAAAATTCAGTGATACTAAATTGTAGGAAATTGAGTTACATTTTGCTACACAAGAGTACAAAGTTTTTGATGGTTGATATATAAACATGTGTACGCATTCATATGCACATGTATATACACATACAAGCATATATATTCATATATATGAGGATATAGTCTGAAAGAAAATCAGGGTGAAAAACATCAATAAATTATTATTTTTATTAAAAACAGTTGAACTAGAAAAATGCAATATTAAATTTTAGTATTTTATACTACACAATTTTGATAAACATAATTTTAAATAACTTAACAAATAATTTTTATCCCACACACATGTATTTGTTTTCTCACAAGACAAAAAGAAGAGAAGATCAAAAAAAAAACAATCCTACAATCATTCACAGTAAGTAAAATCTGAATTATTTTCTTCTGAATCTGCCTTATCTCTTGAAAAATAAAGAAAATCAATACTTCTGACTTCCAAACAGAGAACTTGTAGGGATCTTGGTTAGACGATCTCCTCCTTTTGTGGAGGGGGTCAGGTCTGCTGGGATTTAAGTTTCTCAAAGCCTGCCTGAGCTGAAGAAGCTGGGAGCTGCCCGGGAGGGGCAAAGCTGACCACAAGGTCTTTGTGTGCAGTAGTAAGAAGAAGAAATAAGGACATAAATAACATGCACTTTTATTTTGCAAAGATAGCCCAGACTGCAGCAAGAGAAATATAAAGTAAAAGGAAAATAATATCTTAAAATAAGGTTAAAAAGAGAGAATTTGAGATAAACCAAGAGTCATAAAGTCGGGGAAAAATCCTTTTTTTTTTTTGTTCTATTTTCTCCATAGACATATGTTCTTCAAAACTAGAATTCAGTTATATAATATACCAGATTTCCTCTTTGGCTATAACAGTGGGATCTTGTCATGCTTCCTAAAGAGACAGATAGATGAGAACAGCGAGTTTGCTGTTAGTAGGTATGTACTCAAGATTAGGAGAAGTACAGGTACGGCTACTGGTCCAAGTAGCTGCCCAGCTAATGACAGCAGCATTTGTTGGAAATCAATAGGTAATTAACTGTTCCTTGTCAGGTGAAAAAACAAATGGTGTAAATTTTAAAAAAAAGTGGGCTGGAGAGATGGTTCAGTGTCTAAGAGCACTTTCTGCTCCTTCAGAGGGCTGGAGTTGGGGTCTCAGCATCCACATGGGAGTTCAAAAACTCCTGCAACCTCAGCTCCATAGCACCTGATGCCCTCTTTGAGTTTTTGAAGACTCCTGCATGCACACTTCCATAAACTCACCACACACATGTACGTATAAAGTAAGTCTTTAAAAAAATAGAAAAAAACAACACACAAAGCAAGAATTATAAATTATAGAAGTCACAGGACTGTTTTTGTTTTTTATGAATTCCCCAGGGAGACACTTGAAGAGTCTTTAGAAAAGACAGTGTCCTCAACCCAGAGTCTGGAAGACTGAGAAGACTTTCCTAGTGACCGTAGAGGTCAGAGGCAGCACCAAGTCCTTGTGATGGCTGCTTTGACATGCATGTGTGTGTGTGTCATTTTCAGGGCTAAGAAGTGCATGAGCTCTCATCTCATACAACCTCCAGGAAGTTCTGATTCCTAGTTTATTTTTTGAGTGGCTTTCTGTCTTGGTTTTGCAGAATGCTATGCATTTATTGGTCATCATTATTTCTTTTTCTGTGCAACTGCCTGTGACTGTTTAATTTCCTCTCTCTCTCTCTCTCTCTCTCTCTCTGTCTCTGTCTCTCTCTCTCTCCTGTCTGTCCCCCTCCTCCCCCTTTTCTCTCTCCCTTAAGTATGAATTATGTTCTCTTGCATAGACTTATCTGGAGTTATTTTCCATCCATATCCATCCATAAATACATAATTCACATTGAACTGTCTTCCAGGACATCTTCTTTTTATGTAACCATGATTCTGTTGCCTTGACTCTAGTCACTTTTTCTATAGAGACAGTAACTTTTCCTGGGTGATCATCTGTCTCAGTCACCTTTCCTCATACGGTAAGTCACCTTGTCAGATTTTGAGTAGAAAAGGTTTATCTGCCTCCTACTTACAGAAGTCTCAGACCATTTAGCCCCATTGCCTTTGTGGCTATGGTGTGGCTGAATGTCACTAAAGAAGTGTGGCAGAGAAAGCTGCTCTCTGAGTTAGTGCTGGGAAGAAAAAAGAGGGAAAGGGAAGATTCACGGTCCAAATAACACTTTAAAAGAAGCCTCTTGTGTGGCTTAACTTCTAAATAGGACCCACTTCAGAATGTTCCATCCCCTCAAAGAATAGAGGCATGGGACCTATCCTTGCCTTTAACATTCAGGATTCCTAACTGAATTAAAGACTCCTTCAACACCACAATGATAGTGCAAGACGTAAGTATGACTGGAGTTTTTAAAAATTGATGATATAATTTTTGCAATATATAAAACCCATCAATCTAAGTTGTTATTCAAGATTCATTAGTCATATGTGTGTGTGTGTGTGTTACAGCACATTTTTCTGCCTAGTGATTCTTCCATCTCTTCAATGAAACTTCCACATTACAGAAAATATTCTCTACACAGATCAGCAGGTCTAAGGACATGCTGGAGTATGCCACCAGTCACCCACAGTGTGTAGGCACACTTCCACAGTTCTCAACAAAAATTTCACAGTTTCTTTTTATCATTATACTTCAAATCTTTCCTCATATGAATGTCAAAATTAGAATATATATAAAAACCAAACATAATTATGAAGAGGAAATTATACTGAATCACTGCAAAATGTGAAATTGAAATTTGTGCTCATTGTGTGTATGCATTATACTATTGTGTGATTTGTGTGTGTGTGTGTCCATAAGCGAGAGAGACACAGAGAACCTCTCTGTGTCCTGTGTCCTCTTCTCTTGTCACTGATTTCTAATTATTCCACTAGATAAAAATAGCAGAAAAGTCTATCTATAGATTATACTGATTTTTATTTGTATGACTACATGTTTATATGTGAGTAATCCTAATACATAATAGAGAACACTTAATGTGGGTATACAAAGAGAGAACTTAACCTCCCCTCCAGAACACTAAAGACATAAAATAGCTTTTGAGCTGTAAAGAGTAACAAATCATGCTTATACCGACTATTGCAAGATGAAGGTTGTTATCTTCAGGTCTCGCCTGGGTTTTGGAAGGGTTTATAATAGTTTCCAATCTCTTGTGTAAGCCCGTATGCACTGCATTTTGTTACACTTATTATACAAATTGAAGTGAATAATAATTTGCAGTTTTACATCCCATGAATATTTTTTCGTCTTCTCAAGCCGTAGTTAATATGCTAACCAACTTTACCGAAAGGCATACAGATGTGGAAGGGATCTATCTGGGGACTTTAATTATCACCTTGTCAAACTCAAATTATTATCTTGTGCGTTCATTTCCATAAAGTGTCCCTTTTGCTGTTCCATGGTGCATGTGTCTGGTTTTTTGTAATCTTATGTGTGTCTATCTAGACTCTTCAGACCTTTCAAAGGACCCAGGTTCCTATCAGATCTCATATTTAGCATCAATATGTGGTCAAATTCATGTTTATATACACTTGCTTAAACAGAGCCAAGTTGTGCACGATGCATCAAATTGACTTAATCGACATGATGACTCAAAATTCAGACTGAAATCCAATTCAATATAAACCCCAAGGTCACAGTAAGAAAGAGGAAGTGGCTAAGCCATTCTCCCGCTCTAATCTAAAAGATCATTGATGATGTATGGTGGTGCCATTGTATTGATATAGTTTTGGGTTTCTCTTGACTTCACATGTTGAAACTTAGCCCTCTTAGCGATGATATGAAAGGCACTATGAGACTTTTACAAGATGAAGTCTAGTAAGAAGAGACTCATTGGGCTGATATCTTGAGAGGGGATTAGTGTTAATTCTGGTGGCACTGCTGAGCCTAGTGACTGCCCTCATGCCGGTGCCTTCTGATCATTCTCCCTCATAGAACGTGTAATACGGTCACTTTCAGTTCAATGTACAAAAACCTCCAGAGCTCTGAAGTGAATAAATCCATTTAATACATAATGCACCAGCTCCTGCTTTGCTGTTATACTAGCAGAAGATAAATTAACAGAGTAGCATATCTTAAGAGGAGAAAAACTAGACACCTTCTAACATCAAGGGATTTGCGAATTTGTTGGTCTGTGAAGCCAGTGGGAGACAATATAATCAGAGTCCTCCTTTCCTATGACATTTCACCTGAGGATGGTATGCTGAAAGGAAGAAAGGTACATGATAATAGCACCAAAGAAATTTGTTTTCCATAATTGTTAATAAAAGTATCAAACACAATATAGAGAAACAGAGTTCATTACCTCTTAAAATATTTATTTTGAGTTGAAATAAAAATTATATCTTTCAAAGCACAGTGCAGCTTTTTGCGAAAGAACTTATACTTTGCTTTGACTTATGTGTGATTTCAAAGAATTATCTTTGAATTCCATTTAAAAGATTTGCTTCTATCTGAGAGTACCCTCCACCGCTGTTAACATGTGTTAATATATAGGTACCTTCCACCGTTGTTAACACGTGTTATATATATTCAAGTGTTTCTACAAGCAATACAGCTAATAACCTCTATTATCACCTGTCACAAGCCTCACCTCAAAATGTACAAACTAAAGAATTAAAACACTGAATGTTTAGCTAATGAAGTGATGGCAGTATCTAGGTGGGTGAGCTAATGCCACACTTGTTTCCATTTTCCCATCTAGGAACATAAGCCCTTTAAAAGTTCATCAAAGTCACTGATTTCCTTATTTCCAGAAATATTGTGGATGCAGTTAAATATTTTTTTTGAGAGTTGGAATATGTCTGATTAAAAATATCACCATATCAAGGACAATAAAATATCTTTTCTCAGAAACCCTTCTACCAAGTGGAAGAAAAGGAAAAGCAAGAAAGATAAAAACACAACAACAGTTATCAAAGTCACTAGTACAAACCTGATGCTATCACTTGAAGCTCCTTCCAAAAACGAACTCATCTTTTAATATTTCTAATCCAATAAGCATGCCAGTGGTCATGAACTAAAATTCAGATTTGAATAATAAACTAAAATTGCACAGACCTTTAATCCCAGAACTTGGGACACAAAGGCAGGCAGATCTCTTTAAGGCCAAACTGGCCTACAGAACAAGTTCTAGAACTGGCTCCACAGCTAGTGGGAAACCCTGCCTCAAAAACAAACAAACAAACAAAAAAACTAAAAAAAAAAATAGAGCTTGATATATAAGAGTAAGAGAAATATCTTTATACTCAAAAAAACTATTAAAATTACATGATTTGTTTCCATTAAAACTCAAATACTTGTCTTTTATGGTTGCTAGAGACATACATGACCATTTCCATACTTAGATTTTATGCTTGCTGAATTACATTTCTGTCTCTTACATTCCTTAGCAGCTGGCTGACTTCCTCACACATTGTTAGACAGCATTCTATAAACTTTTCTTTACGAAATTCTTGAAATTCGTGAAGTTACAAATATCCCAAGATAAGCCAGTGTTTACAGAAGACACTCTTGTGGCTACTGTCCTCCTGTAAAACATACTAAATCTTATTTCAAACCTGAAAAAAAAACTTGATTTTTTTTCCTTCTAAAGCAAATCAACTCTTCCATACCTCTGCAACCAGACTTTTTCCACCAAAGAAACGTCAACTAGACTCTTGGAGGTACACACCATGATACTACAAGTTACAAACTTCTACCTACTTCTACCTCAAAAACAAGAGTCGAAAAGAAAGAAAGAGAGAGGGAAAGAAAGAAAGAGAGATAAAGAAAAGGGAGGAAGGAAGGAAGTCCTGTTTATTGTACCTCTTTTATCTACTCCCTCATTTTATTGCATATTTCTAAACTTCCAGATTTACTAGGCTGTTCCTCATCCCCACGATCAGTGGTAAAGCTATTGCTCCTTTGTTTTCAACCTGTCAAATACAGTTTAAAAGACAACACCTAAACAAACAACACACACACACACACACACACACACACAAACACCTAAGCTCAAAACCAGTCACTCAGAAACAATACTTCAAATGTTCTGTGCCACCAGTCATTGCCATGTGCTCCCAAAATTCTCCCAGTAATCAGAGAATATAAATATTCTGTGCATATATGAAACACTTCAATCTCACTCTTGCTGTGTCAAGTAGAGTGGACACTATCGGTAGCTTACTTGAAAACAATAATACTAGAAGCTGTGACCTTTTGGCCACATACTTCTGATGCTAAGAAATGAGGCTCAAACGTGTAAGTCGTGGCAACTTCCTGCAGGAAACGGGGCCGAAGAGGGTAAGTTTGAAAGTGTGATTTCCTTAATTTAATTTAGCCTCAGTCGGCATTGGAAATATTTATCTTCAATGGCATCAGAAACTAATAATTACAACAAATGTGTGCGCATGCAGCCGAGATAAATAAAAACAGCTGTGGATGCAACTGAACGTACAAAAATAATAGAGCTGTCACCTGTGTCTATTTTAAATTAAAGCTTTGCTAAATGCGGTCCTTTGTTAATCTGAGCCAAGTGTTACTCGGAGGGCACATGCCGGAGCGACAACACGGAAGTGTTTAGCCCACAGTCTGTGCAGCGATAGCTCTGGTTTGCCTGTCTCCTCTGCTCTTCTGTGGCCCCATTGATTTCTGCCCAGTGACAAGCAACCAAGCATACAAAACTGATAGCAGACACACCGTGGAGTGCTTGCCGCTAATTCTTCCCCCGGGGGTTTTGTTGGTAAGGAAACCATTGGATTTGACTTGCTTAGGTGGATTTTCAACAGTGGCGGCTTTAAAGGAGAGTTTACATCCTAGGCTGCAGAAGAAGAAACCAAAATTCAATTGAATGAAAGTAAGTGGAACCAATCAAACGTCTCAAGTTTTCCAGGCCCAAAAAAAAAAAAAAATGTCGTTGCCCTGGGTTTTGTTTGGTTTAAAGTGGTTTAGGGCAAATGGAGGACAGAGGAAAAGTACAAAAATAGTGTCCATATATCTGCTGCATGAACGAGGGATGATTAAAAATTAAGTGAATGATGAAAAATGTAGAGAGCAAGTACATTGTATTTATATATAGCAATGGTTTGCAATCCAGCGTTTCACAATATGCTAGACAATGCAACTAGCTGTATTTTTTAGCTTTACTTACAAAGGATAAAATCAAGAGAAATTATTTTTGACGACTTTAATAGCCGTGAGCTTGTGAAAACACCGAGACGGCTTTAAATCTAAAGATAAATCTCTGGTACAAATGTGAAGATCGAAATAAATAATATTAGCTGGGAATACATGGATCTGTGTATGATTCTGAAATAGAAAGAAATTTTAGAAAACATTCAACTGGTTTTAATTTATTAGTTGTCTTAGTTCTCAGTTCCCTGTACCCATAACCTAAGAAAGAGCCAAATATGCTCTAGTAGATAAATGCAGCTCCTTTGTCTCTTAAAAGAAAAACAGAACATCCATGTGTACGGAGAAAATGCTGCTGGAATGTGACAAAGCTTGCAGTATTACCTTAAGTATGAATTAGCTTTGATGCCTCCTTCAACAAGAGGCACATTTACTGACTGGACATAGCATGGTGGGTGTTGTAAATTTTTCTTTTAACAATAAAAAATAACCCAGCTATGATGTAGCAAAACTTAGCTTTAAAAGTCCCCATTCCATGGCATCTGTTACCGCATGTGAGCAGGAGAAATTCAATGTTCAGATTGTAGCCCTGATTAGCAGAGACAGATGCTCATGGGAACCTGAAGAAGGGGACTCTCTGGGACAGTCCAAAGCTCCAGAGTTGGAATCTCTGTGGAGGAGGCTTAGAATGTTCTTAATGATTACAATGGACTCTAGAATGGAAGCTACCCTAAAAGTCATGTGATGTGGGAGTCCCCTCTGTATGCTGTGATTACCATTAATGAATAAAGAAACTGTTGAGGACCTGTAGCAAGGCAGAACTTAGGTAGGAAGGGAAAACTAAACTGAATGCTGGGAGGAAGAAGGGCAGAGTCAGAGAGAAGCCCATGGATCTGCCGGACATAGATACTGGGAACTTTACCCTGTAAGCCCCAGCCACGTGGCAATACACAGATTAATAGAAATGGATTATATTAATATAGGAGCTAGCCAGTAAGAAGCTAGAGCTAATGGGCCACACAGTGATTTACTTAATACAGTTTCCATGTGATTATTTCAGCTCTAAGCTAGCCGGGAAGCGAGAAACCAACAGGCATCCCTTCTCCAACTGTCATGTCTACCAACCACTGTGGATGGCCCCTGATTATTTTAAATGTGCTCTCTGAACCAATTGAAATGTCTCCCCTCACAACAAAGTACAGAGGAGACTGAATCTAGCTGCCTGAGAATGCAGTTTTTACTCCGCTGAAGTGAACAGCACCATGGCCTTGCAGGAATGCAGTGCGTTAGAAGGAAAAGTTCAATAACCCTTCAGAGAATTCTCATAAGTAATAAATCTAAAGGTTACAAATACTTGTAAGTACAATGCTATCGAGTTCCCACTATATTTGTTTCATGAGCTGAGTGTTTGTCCTCTGTGTTCATTGTCCTCTTATCTCTGAGCCCTCTGCTCCTCATGATCTTTCCACACCTCTCCCTCCCCATGCGTTTTCCCCATCCCTCCCCTCCTCATGCTCTTACCCCTCTCCTCCCTTCCTCATGCTCTTCCACCCCCTCCTCATCCTCGTCACTCCTCCCCTCTTCATGCTTTTTCCACACCCTTCCCTTTCCTCACTCACTTGTTTGCCTGTGTTCAGCTTGGTTTCTTTGCTCTCGTAGAGTTTAGGAACTTCCTGGAGAACGGTTCTCCGGACTCTGGACTGGGTTTCCCACATCAATTAACTTAATTCGGACATTTCACAACCATCATGTTCAATATCAGCTCGAGGTACACAATCCCTTATCAAGCCTGTTTTCGTAAGTGATTATGTCAAGGTGACAAAGGTAACCATCACATCCATAAAACCTAGATCAGTGCAGGAAAACCAGGCTCCTTACAGGTAATCTTTCAAACCCTATCTACTACTTACTTCAAAATGCACCGTTTTCCTAAATTACTAAACACAGGCAAAATTTCAGTAAGATTTGTTGATCTGAGCAAGGCTTACCGGTTATCCACTGGAATGAGATCGGCACCCGCCTCTCCATGTTATTCCTGCCTGTCCCTCATTGGGGCGGAGTCACCACTGGACCTCCGTTATAGACCAATCATTGCACAGTCATTGTCTGACTATGACTGACTTGATGTGTGAAATAGTTTCCCTTGCTGCGATGACTAAGTGTTTGAAGTAACATCTACATTCTAATGATGACCAGGTTACTCTTAAATCACCCTCTCTAATTTGGTTCACATGAGAAATTGGACTCCTAGCAATAGTTGTTAAGCATGTTTTAAAAACACATAAATGGTTTTCAAAGGTGGTACTAAATTACAATGAAATCTATGGAGTTTTTTTAGGTAATTTATAATGACTATAAGAAACAGGTGAGATAACCTACTTGAAACTATATGTACATTAAAGAATAGTAAAAACAACTTTTGGATACAATAGAACAGGACCAATTGGGCAGAGCAGGAAGCAGAGAAGGGAGGAATACAACACTGAACTACTTTTTCCCCCATTTCCTGTTGTGTTCACTTTAGAACTCAAGTCCACCAGACACAGTGGGAATCAGAGCAACTCTTCATCACTCAGTGACTCCTTCACGGACAGGCCCTTGCTGGTATTACATCCAACGTGTGTTTCATGGATGTCCATGGTATATTTATGCAATTAAGTTGATAAGTAACATTAATCGCTATGTTCTGCAATCTACACAGGAGGCAGTCTTGTCAGGCCTTGTCACAGTCTTATCTCCACAGAAAGGAGAAGTGTGAGAAACCCTGGGCTGGGTACTTTTATAGACACCACTGTAGGAGGAAGAGGGCTTGCTGGTTCCTGGCTGCCTGGCTAGCTTAGACCCAAAATAAGCACACAAAACTGTAATTAAATCACTGCTTAGAACATTAGCTCTAGATCCCAGCACACAACCTAGCTTTCCCCCACCTAGTTCTGTTCCTCCCTGCCATAGGCTCAAAGCAGTTTTTTATTCATTTGCAAATAAAAGCAACACACAGACAGAAGGACCTCCCACACCACACCATGCCTAGGACGGTGATTACTATGTGGGATCTGCTTATCCCATGCTCATTGGTGTATCATGAGGGTCCTGCTTGTTGGGGTTACTGTCCCGCCCAGTACCCCACAGCCAGCAAGCCCCAAAGAAAATCACACAGAGAGTCTACATTAAGTTATACATTGATTGTCCCATTAGCTCAGTCTTCCTATCAGCTCCCATAACTTATATTAACCCATTGTCAGCCACATG
>JAQHUG010000020.1:8165609-8195435 GCA_028555095.1 Dicrostonyx torquatus | reverse complement strand
CCTTGGGCTTCCCATAGGACAGGGTATCCTGCACCATCATAAGGAAGCAGGGGGAGGGCAGTGGGGTGGTGGGGGAGCGGGAGGGCCGGGAACAAGGGGAGTAAATGTAAATTTTTCTTTTAACAATAAAAATAAAATAAAAAAAAATTAAATAATAAATATAAAATAAAAATTTAAAACACACGATTTCTTAGAGCACAACAACATCAAACACCAACAAAAAATTCATATTAAGTTCCTGGGTTTTTTTTCAAATGATGCCAGTGAAAAACAAGCCATAGACTGAAAAATATTTACAATATATGTGACTGACTAATTATATCTATAATATGTAAATGACACTGGAATATAGACTGTAGAAAGACAAATGTGGCTATTCAATAAGTCCTAAAACCATACATGCAATAACATTATATAAACTCAGTAGATTTTATTTAGGCATCTAATTGTGCAATCACAATTGGGGGGAAAAGAAACCATAAAGGAAGGAGAGCAGGGAGGGATACATGGGGGAGTTTGGAGGGAGAAAAGAAAGGAAGACATGTAATTAAATTATGATCTCAAAACCAAAGCATAATTTTTAACTCTTGTACATTGTAAAACAAAATAAAGGAAGCAGATTGGCCGATAAGGAAAAGGCTTTTATTCTTATTCATCAGGACATTCAAAGGTAAGGTGTACATTTGAGAATGGTTGCAGTTAAAGGTCTTTCCCACACTCGTAAGGGAAATGCAAAGTTATGAGCAGTGGGAATTTGTCTTCCCTGGGTGCTTCCTGCCTCCACATGCTTTCTGGCTTCTCCATGTGTGCAGGTCTCATGACCTCCTTCGCCTGGACCATTTCCCAGGGTGAAATTTCTGATTAGCATCCCTGAGGTAGAAGAAAGTACTTTCTCTTCAAGCTTGCTTTCCACTTCCCCTAAATTAGGATCCCCAGGACCAGGTACTGTTTGTAATGTTCAGCATCCCCTAGGCCTCTGCGTTCCTCCTCGGACTCTAGCAACACCATAAAACAACATGCACATAGTGCTCATGCTGCTTCCCCTCCTGAACGATAAAATCCGTGTTCCTTACATCAGGAATCACATGCCCTCTTCCTGCAACCATAAAACATTAATAGGCAAATTTATTAGCTTCTAAGTAGGTTAAAATCTTAGACACTGACAACCGCTTTGAGAAGATTTTACCTTTTTCCAGTGTAATTGAATTTAGACATAGCTCATGAAGAAATCCTATTGCTGCGCATTTATACGAGGGTCGTGAAAACGTAAATCCACAAAACTGTACGAGAATTTGATAGGACTTTAGACATCACAGCCAACATTTGACTTATCTAAGCAATGAATCAATTTAAGCTCATCAATTTATAAAGTCAAACCACTGACTCAATGTAGATGAACCTCAAGAATGTTAAGCTGGATGACAGACACCAGGCACAAAGGCACAGCTTCCTCTTCTGCTTTTTTGAAGCTCCATAGTTAAGAACTGGTGCACAGCGACACATTTTTTTCCATTTGTGGGGAGGGAATCCATGATGTTTGCCTTAGGGATGTTACACTGGTGATGCATCTTGAGATTTGCAAGTGAATGTGTTAAATATTCAATCATTTAGATACTGGCTTGTGAAGAAGCAATATTCAATCATAGAGGTCTAGAATGAGCAAAAGGAAGATGGATAAATAGTCACTGATGCTAAAACATGGCCATAGATATTAAATGTGGAGGATACCTATCAACAGGTCCTGCCGCAACGTGGGAACAGAAACAGTGGATGCTGCCTACACAGACAGGTACGTTAATAATCACATGAAAAGGGTGTTCAGGTGCCTTGCTTTGGTGGGAACAACGAAGAACCGAGCCTTGAAAGCATTCACATACAATCCAGCCACCTTAGGTAGATGCTGCAGATTCTTGAATGTATCTATTCATTTAGATATATTAAAATAGTAATCAAGGAGAAAGAGACCATCAGTTTGAAGGAGGTCGCAGGAGAAAGGTTGCAAGGCAAGGACATGGGAAGGATGTACAGAGGAAATGGAAGGGGGAGAAATTATCCAATTATATTTTAATTAAAATTTTTAATAAAAAGGAAAGAAATGCAAAAACAAAAAGGTTTAAGGATCAACAAGGCTAAAGAAGTGAAAATGGAAAAGAGAATACTTTGTGAAATTCATTAAAACCCAGTTGGAAGACAACAGAGACATCAATCACATACTGAGGAGGATTTAGGGCAGTCTTTTAACTTTTATTATTTTCTTAACAGTGTTTATATTGAAACTGATAGTAATCTGCAGTAAAGAAATTTGGGCTTAGAATTTATTTGACACATAGTAGAGGCAGGGGCATTTTCTCCTCCCTTGTCCTCATCCATTCCTCTCTCCTTCTGTCCTTCTCTCTGTCCCTCCCTCCCTTTCTTTGTATTTTCTATGGGAAGAAGCCAATCTTGTCTATTGGTAAACATTGGAAGGGAGCTGAATGAACCGTTGGAAACTGTATTTGAGTCTGCGAATATGATGACCTGTTTGTGTCAACTTTTCCTGGGTTTTTCTGTGCTGTTGAATAGCCCCCAACTCTCAGTGGAACGTGACAATAATGCATTTCTCACTCCTGTGGCCTTGCAGCTGTGGGTTGGCTGGAGTTTCACTTCTTGTGCCTTTTCTCTCCAGCATCCAGATCAAACGTGCATTTTCTATTTGAAACATGTGGTTCTCTGGCAAAATGGAAAATTGTGGTGGCCGAACCCTGCAGGGGCTCTTCAAGTTCTTATTCAGACATGCAGAAGTCTTGTTTTATTAAAGGTGAAAATTCTCTAGGAAATCCACTAATATGAGAGGTTTACACCCAGAGAAAACATCATGTTCAAAGCACACACCGAGTATCTTGTTTAGGAATGAGAAAATACTGGAAAATGTGAACAGACGTGGGGTGATAGAGACAGGAGCACAGGACATAATGTAAGAGCCATCATCTCTGGAAATGATATTAGATGGCAGCACTAGATCATTCCACAGACATGGCTGGGGGAGACACTTACCATTTGGATGCAGATAATGAGGAACCACAAGTTGACAAAGAGGTGGGTTCAGAAGAGGAATCTTCCAGCTGTCATTCAGATCAAAAGTCATATGGATATATCACAGGAGGAAGTAAGAACTGTGAATGTGGGTTGATCCCCACACAGTGAGTGCCAAGAACAGCGGACAGGGATTCTATATGGGAGAGTGCAAGGCACCTGCTGCGTAGGCTATGCAGACCCTCATCCGGAAACACCTTGGAAAGGACGGTGAAAAGCTAGGACTTTGTCCATGGAGCTGTGGGAATGTGATGAATAATTTAAAAAAGAGGATCTAATTTTTTACTTCATCCTCACTGAAGTAACAGGAAATCTCCAGAATGGATAAAAACAGATGGAAAACATTAAAACATGCTCATTATATTAATGTTTTAGTACAATAACTGCAGTGGCCTGAAATCACAAGGTAGTCACAATAAAGTAAAGTAACTACATTTGAGAGCTATCAAGGGAATTGTATCCATGGGATAGAACCAGCAGGCATTTGTGTCTTAAAGTTGGGAGTGGCTGTGAAGCAGGTTATTCCAACAATTCCTATGAAAAAATAAATGTAAAACAACAACCAAAACAACCGAAACCTGGAGGACAGAAGAAGACTAACAAAAGAAAGAGGATGAAGAGATCCTTTGCAGCTCTGTGCAGGGGAAGTTTCAGATTCTGAAGTGTGAACCACCTGCTGGACATCAAGTGTGAAGCAGAAAGGAATGACAGATCTGAAGTCTCAAGGAACACAGAAGGCATGGAAAGGCCTGCATGGCCGGCCACTGTGTGACAAGCCAAAGGAAGGCTGATCACTGCGATGTAGCTTTAACATCAGAAAGACTGTTCCAGATAATGTATTAATGGGAATGGGGCAACTGAGTATAAATTGATTCCCGAGTAGACAAGATGAGGACTGACCTCATTACAGCCCTGTTCTGTGATCCTGAAAAAGGACGGTCGTGGGAACGTTGAGTTAACAGATTCAAGGAAAATCAAATGAGACTTGATGGTTTAAGGAACAGGAGTTAAAGGAGAGAGGGAGCAAGCCCAGCTTCTTGGTGCAGAGGTTCTATGGTGTTACAATCAGAATAGAAATCCATGAGGAAGTGCAGGTTAATGAAAAGGCACGAGGGCTAGAATCTTTGTTTGTTTGTTCGTTTTAAAATCAAAAGGCCGAAAGCTTGTCTAGAATGGTCATAGGCCATAATAGGGGAGCCTACTGCTTCTCCCTTGCTAAATGGACATCAAATTAAACTGACTCCTAATGAGTTATCATTATGCAGGATTGTTATAGATGACACGATCAATCCTCAGCTGTGCAAAGACTCCTGACCTCTTGACATGAGCAAGAAATAATTAATTATATTTATGCACTGAATTTGATTTAGACTCTGCCAATGAAGTTAAGAGTGCCTTAATACTTCCAAGGTGGAAATTTAATGTTTTTACTCTGTTAGAGACTGTACATGACAAAGATACTAAAATTGTTCTCTTCAGGTTCTTAATAGTAACCACATGTGCATGTGTGGTGTTTTCTTCTTTTCTTTAGTCATGTGAATATGCCCAATTTTTAACTTCGGTGATTAACACACAGGAAGCAGACTAAGGACACAAAGATAGTAAAAAATTTACTTTTGACAAATATTAGAACATATACAAATTATGCAATTTTCAAAAAAAATAGCTCTAGAATAACGTGTAAGTTGAGCAACTGTTTCAACAGGGTGTCAGCTGGTGAGCAAAGAGGGGGAAACACAGCAAGTCATAGAACTATCTAAAGCATCCTAATTGAGAAACCAGGCCAAGGAAAAAATTCATATACCACTGAAAAAGTGGATACAATTAACTTTCTAAGAGATCTTAAAATTTATATTACTGCAAAGAGATGTCTTCTCAGCAATGTCAGTTAGTAAACAGCTCTTTTTGGCTTCATTTCAAAATTCTAGATGAAATTTCTAACCACTATGAAGGAGCATGGAGAAATCACTCACCTCGATCATTGATAATTACAAAATTTATAAAACTGTTTTCTTTCTGAGCATATAAATTATGCCTTTCAAAACTGTCTCAGTTATGTGAAGTAATCAAATTATAGATGTGATGTAGTAAGTGTTAAAAACGCCATAAGATATTCACACAAGCTGGGGAGTTATGCATGCATATCCTTTCAAATACTAAAAATGAGAAGGTAAGTCTTCTTAATTTGAGAAAAATTAATAAAATCTTCTTATCAGCCACTTAAAGAATAGGTTACAGCTTAAAGAAAACCAATGGAATCTGTTTTAAACTCATGCAGTCTTTTAGTTACTAACTTAAAGAAGAGATGGGGCCTGGGACTTCAGAGAAATCAGAAATTGCTTGATATGCCAATTACTTGTCAAAAGAACCCCAGCTATTCTTGCTTTTACTATTCTGTTACTCTAAGCGTTGTCTTTCCTTTAAGGTTTAAGGGCATGGGTCTTTGGTACTTGTTCAGATTAAAACTATAATGTCCAGTGAGTTTTGAGTTCCCTGTCTGTTTTTCTCTTCCTCATGCATTTCCTAGAAAGTACAACACATGTACTCACTACACACAATTCAGAGACCTTCCATGACTTTCTGACTCCTGCCCCCTCTCCTCAGCCTCTTTTACTGTATATTATAACTATCTGAGATTCCCCCAAAATTTTATGCCTGGATTTCAGCAAAAGTGATAATTATTTAATTGGTCTTATTGGCTTTGATAATAAATTTACTGCCTAGGCAATCTCAAGGTGTTAAGCTCAGAATCCCCACTAGAATGACTTCACTTGAGTCAAAGGAATATCTGAGAACCACTAACAGAAATAACTAACAATTTAGTAATTCTGCACCTATGTTGACCATGATCCAGTAATGCAAGTGACAATTGTTTGTCAATGAAAAGAAGAAATAATTTGGAAGAAAAATGTCTGATATAATTCAAAGAGATTTATTAAAGGGGTTTTGTGGGAGGGGGGAGATAGAAGAAAAGAAAAAGAACAGCCTAGTAGAGGGTAAGATCTTTACAGACACAAGAGAACATGAAATGACTGCTAAACATTGAGAGATGGATTGACAACAGACCAAAGAAGGGAATAAAATTTAAGGAAGATGATGTAAGCTTTTATAATTACAGACTTGCTTGTAGGATGTAGGAATAGACATTTCAATTCTGCCTAGGTAGCAGGTAAGATATACTATTTAAAGTTGGGGAAAGCTTTAGAAGCACAAGACCAAAATAGGAAGATACGTTCTTCCCAGAGCAGAGGTGTCAGGAATGGGTCAGATGGCAAAAGGTAGAATAAGATTCATTATGCAATATATGGAAAACAAAATGAGACATCATGAAATTGAGGCTGGCATCATAGGTTCAAGGTTGTGTTGCATACAAGTGAAGAAGCAAAGTTGAAGACAATTGATGTGTTAAGAAAGAAATGACTGGCATTTATAGTCTAGGCTGGGGACAAAGGGGAGGGTGGTCTAAACACTGATAGGTCAAGTAAGTAGAGGGGGTCACAGAAATGGAGGACTTGATTGACAGGAAAGTTTATATGTGGTGTAAAATGAAACAAAAAGTATAGCTTTTGTCTAGATGGTAATCACTAAGGGTTCTAGAGCTTTCCTTTTTTGGTGTTTAATTTTGCTTTTTGTTTTTATAAGCAATATTAAAGGTCATTTTGCTCCTCCCAGAGCTTCCTCTTTCATAAGACTGTCACTGGGAATTTTGATTTCAGGCCATTCAAGGATGCTTGTGAGGGAGTCCTGTTTTCAGTGAGGGGTTGCACTGAATTCCCTTAAAAAGGCATTTCTCCACCCAAAATTCTTCTCCACACGGTTATAAACCACGTTGGGTAAATTAGGTGACCTAATTTTTCATTAACTTGAACTTCAAATTTAATCTCATAGCTGATGTGATTATATGGCTGGCTTAATATTGTCAACCAGTTGTTGGAGCATCTACAATATATAAATACAGGTTCAGTTTCCCTGACAAGTAACTGGATGCCATAATCTAGCACCTAAAAAAATCCTATAAGTTGGAAATAAAATAGGAAAATTCAAATCACTAAAAAGTAAAGAAAATATCCTCAGTGGGTATGAAGATGACAACATTTATAAAAAGATACAATTGTGTATAGTTCCATGTGGTTTAAATCCGTCAATTTTCATTGTGGGAATCCAATCATTAAGAATCCCGTCAGGTTGGTGGTTTAGTTCAGTGGTGGAGTAAATGTCTGGTAAGTACAAAGTCCTGTATTTAATCCTCTTCAACACACACACACACACACACACACACACACGACACTTTTTCCAAAATATTATGGAAATTTCTCATAATTTTGTTCAGTAATTAATATTAGTCTAACAATTTTATAATTCTTTGTACCCATGGTATCAATGATTGGTTCTGGCTTTTCTGAGAGACACTAAGCCTTTTCCAGGGCCACTGGTAAGTGTTCTGTTTAGCAACCAATTAAAGAACAAGAATAATGCAAGAAAATGTCTTCTGTAAGTTCAGTGTCTGTGCAAATATGAAATAGATGTAGTAGCTGAAAATAACTGAATTATATGTTAGCTCAAATTCTGCATATTCTCCTAAGTAAACTCACCAAAATTTTCATCGTTAAATAGTGATAACTTACTTTAGCTAAGAAAAAACTATCCTCTAAAGTATTGATTAAAAACTGTCAATATAACCTTGAAATAAATGCCGAGAGTGTCACAATCACAAAACAAAACAAAAACAAACAAACAAAATGCAAGCAAACATCAAGAAAAACCAGCAAAGGACATTTACATGTCAATCATAATTGATAATTGATTCTTAGTGTTTACCAGGTTTTCTAGCATGCTTTCAGGGTGGTTGGAATGTTAGTTTCATCTTCCTGTGTTACCAAGCATAATCACTCAGTAGGACTTGTCACAAATACCCAAGCTGCGTCTAAAGAGCATGCCATAGGCCAGCTTGTGTGTCGACAGGAGCTTCTTTCCCACCTGGTACAGAAGCTGTCCAGACCCAAATGAACACACTGAGGTCATATTAATTATAAACTGTATGGCCTGTTGCTCAGACTTATTACTAACCAGCTTTTACAATTTAAATTAACCCATAATTCTTATACATGTTTAGCCATGTGACTTGGTACCTCTTCTCAGTAAGGCGTTCTCATCTTGTTTCCTCTGCATCTGGCTGGTGACTGAGTCTTTGCCTTTCCTCTTCCCAGAATTCTCCTAGTCTAATTGCCCTTCCTATAATTCCTGACTGGCTACTTGTCAATCAGCATTATATTAAACCAATATGAGTGACAAATCTTTACAGTGTACAAGAGCATCATCCCATAGCATTTATGCCTCGCACTTCGGGCTGTGTCTGGACTGAAGCAGATCTTTACAGTGGTTACAAGAAGCAGATTCACCCTTCAATTGAGCCCAATAAGAGGAACCTGAAATCATCTAACGCTATAATGGAGTAGTTAACGATAAATTATCATTGTTCTCAACTATTAGAGTTTAGGTGGATGGTGGATCTGCATTACTGTGGTGATATTCAAAAGAAGGTTGATTTAGAAATGAGAATTATGGTTTATATTTTCAAATTAGCTCTATACTTCTTTATTGCTAGATTACATAAAACAGTGAGATTTAGTTCCTTAAAATTGCCTCTGACTTAAAGTAACTTTGTTCACTGTGCCAGCATCTAATATTTATTTTACTGCATTGTTATATTAAAATTTACTTTTATTTTATAAACATCAATGATTGTATTAATGCATGAATTATGTGTGTGTTTGGTTCCACATGGATCAGAAGAACGTGTGAACCCCCATGAAACTGGAAATACAGGTAATTATGAGCCATACTATTAGTGTTGGGACCTGAACCTAGGTCCTCCACAAGAGAACCCAGGGCTCTTAACTATTGAGCCATTTATCTAGAATCAACACTATCCTAGGCACACATTGTTTTCAGTGGTGTCTCCCATTTCATATACTTGTTTTGTTTGTGAACAATATCATCATTTATCATACACATATGATTCCAACACATACATGACATCCTACACATAAATTATGTGATATTGTTATTGTTCCTTCCAACTCTTGAAAACAGGAACATGAGGAGGTAGAAGATAAGGAATATGAAGAGATACTGAAATAATCAGAACTGGCTGTCTAAGGATGGGTTCATTCTTCCAAAAAGAAAAAAAGCCATGCTTTCTTTGGATCACAGTTGACTAATGCTTCCGATATTTGTAACCAAGAACATTCCAGATGTCTCTTAGTAAGGTGTGTCTGTTGCTGTAATAAAATACCAGTACCAAAACAACTTAAAAAGAAAAGAATTTATTTTAGCTTATAATTTCTGATCACAGTCTATGATAGAGAAAACTTAGGTCAAGAACTCAATGCAGGAACCTGAAAATAGGAACTGAAGAAGAAAACACAGCAAAGTGCTGTGGACTAGCTTCTTTCTCTTGACTTGCTCAAGCTTTTTTTTTTTAATAACACTCAAGACCACCTGCCCAAGGGTGGACCTGCTCACAATGAAGTGGACCCTCTCACGTCAATCCTCAATCAAGAAAATGTCCCAAAGGTCTTCCCACAGGCCATTCTCTTAGTGGCATCTTCTGAATTGAGGTTGCCTTTTTTCAAACTTCCCTAGCTTGTATAAAGTTGACATAAAGCAAGCCAAGCAGATTTATACTTTGAAAAATTGATATATAAACCCATCGCTATTTAAATAGAACCTTTTCTTTTTCATTTGTTCCTAAGATGGGAACATATATTCTTATCAATATCACAATGTGAAGTATTCCAATTTTAAAAGCCTTATAGTCATTAGAAATTTAAAGACTTTGCTACATAACTATTACACATATATAGAGGGCCTAGGGTTAGTCCCACGCAGGTTTCTGACTATTGGTCCAGACTCTATGCGAACCTATGAGCCCAGGTTAAATTTTCTGTGAGTTCCCTTGTGATGTCCCTGACCATCCTCAGGGGGATTCCCTTCAGTGGGGGTCCAACATTTGACTGTGGGTCTCTGAAATCGCCACGGTCAGGCAGTGAATAATGCTTCTCTTTGACAATTGAATCAGGCACCAATCTGGTCACAGGAGAGAGACAGCCAGTTCAGGCTACTTATCCACTATTGCTAGGTGTCTAAGTTAGGGTCCTGGGAGAGTCCCCTGTGTCAGGCTTCTGAAATGCCCCCTCAGCAATCGCCCTCAGCACTCTCTCCCTCTTTGCTCTCCAAATCTGATTGGTCATGTTCCCATTCCCACCTTCCTTCAGTGCACTCATGAAATCTCTTTCTCCATTCCAGAATAATTTGGGGTCCTCCCAAGAACTCTCTTTGCTACCTAGTCTCTCTTGATCTATGGATTGTAGCATAGTTATCCTTTATTTTATAGCCAATATCCACTTATGAATGAGTACATACAATGCTTGACTTTATCCATCTGGGTTAGCTTACCCAGGATGATTTTTTTCTAGTTCCATCCATTTGCCTTCAAATTTTCTGGTGTCCTTGTTTGTAACAGTTGAGTAATACTCCATTCTGTAAATAGATCACATATTCTTTAGCCATTTCTCAGTAGAAGGACATCTAACTTCTTTCCAGATTTGGCTATTACAAATAAAACTGCTATTAACATAGTTGAGCAAGTGTCCTTGTTGAATGATTGAGCATTCTTTGGCTATATGCCCAAGACTGGTATAGCTGGATCTTGTGGTAGATTGATTCCTAATTTTCTAAGGAACCACCACCCTAACATCTAAAGGAGCTGTACAAGTTTGCACTCCATTCAGAAATGGAGAAGTGTTCGCCTTGCTTCACATCCTCTTCAGCATGAGCTATCACTTGTGTTTTTGGCCTTAGTCATTCTAACTAGTGTAAGATGGAATCTCAGAGTTGTTTTGATTTGCATTTTCCTAATGGCTAAGGATGCTGAATATCTCAAATGTTTCTCAACTATTTGAGAATCTTCTGTTGAGAATTTTTTGTTTAGAGCTGCACCCCATTTTAATTGGATTGTTCAGTTTGTTGATATCTAGTTTATTGAGTTCTCTATATATTTTAAAATCAGCCCACTATAAGATGTTGGGTTGGTGAAGATCTTTTGCCATTCTGTAGGCTGCCATTTTATCCTATTTATGGTGCCCATTGTCTTACAGAAACTTCTCAACTTCATGAGGCCCCATTTACTAATTGTTGCTCATAGTGCTTGTTGCTATTGGTGTTCTCTTCAGGAAGTTGTCACCTGTGTCAATGATTTGGACATCAGTTCCCAGGGGCTATTCCTAATGCTTTAGCTGGCTTTTGGGAACCTATTCCTCACAATGGGCTATCTTGCCCAGCTGAAATACAAGGAGAGGAACTTAGGACTACAGCATCTTAATATCCATTGCTCTGTTGATGCTCATGGGAGACTTGTTCCTTTCTGAACAGAAATAAGAGTGGCTTGTTGGGCGTTGGAGGGAATGTGGGCAGAGAGAATAGGAGAAGTGGGAGAAGGGGAGGGAGGTGAAACTTCAGCTGGGATGTAAAATTAATGAATAAATTTACTTAACAAAAAAAAAGAAATTATACTAATAAACCTGAAAAGATTCAAAGACTTTAATAAGCCTTATTCAAAGTTCAGTTTCTCTAAAATAACCAGTCTCTGAAATACTAAATTTTCTCTAAAACACCAAAAGTCTTCCACAAATATAAAAAAAGTCTCTAAAACTTCCCAAAATCTCTTATATGTGGACTCTAGTAAAGTGAAAACTAAGTTACATTCTACCTGACTCTAAGAGGAAAGAACCAAGACATAGTCACAATTAAATAAAAATGAAAGCAAACTCCAACAGTGTAAATAACCTGGTGATCCTCTGCTTTCCAAAGGGCTTACGAAGCTGCCGCCCACAACACACTCAGCTCATCATATAGGCTCAGGGAAACTCCATTGAGCAACTGCTGGTGACTCTATTAATGTCCCATATTAAGGACATTTCCAATATGCTGAAGTCTCCATTATAACTTGGATAGCACACTGACCAATGACCTCTCCTGTGCCCTCATCAGGGGCCCTGACCTGTTACATTATGCCAAGTCTCAACTTGTCTCCATGACCCCTTCCTTCCTGGGGCTTCTATAGCAACTGAGGCTACACTCTCGTCCATGGCTCCTTCTAGGCTCTTGCTATGCCAAGTCTAGGCTTATCCATGGTCCCTTCATGTTTTCATAATCAGGAATGCTTGGGAGACTTTTATACATTTACCAAACGTGGCTACCAATGTGAGGTACACCCTTGGATTGCTCCGCACAGAAGCTTTAGTGTGCCGACTGTGAGGAAAGACCACCTCACTGATGGTGTTTTTCGAAATCATAGCTGATTATTCAGTCCCAACTGATCAGAATAATGGATTACTAACTCAAAACATCACATAAATGGCCCTGATCGAGTCTTGGAGAGATTCACAAATGTCCCTCTGCAACTTCCCTTTGATTTGAGCCGTGCCTCCACTGCATTGCTCTTAATATTCTATATTTTCCAATATCGCAAAGAATAGTCTGAGCACTCAACAACTTTGCCAATCTGAAGTTCAAATGTCACCACAGTCCTAACCAAAATCACATGCTCAGGTCTGTCACAGCAATATCCCATGGCTTGGTGCCAATTTCTGTCTTCAGTTTGGTTTTTGTTTTGTTGTATTTTAAGTGTGTTCATTTATTTTACATCCCAACCACATTTTCTCTCTGTCCTCTCCTCCCAGTCCCTCCCTGTCACCTCCCCTCTGCTATCCCCCAACCCACTCCTCCTCAGTTTCTGTTCAGAAAAGAATAGACCTCCCATGAATATTAACAAAAGAGGACATATCAAGTTGCAGTAAGACTAAGCACCTCCCTTTGTATTAAAGATGCGCAAGGCAATCCAGTATGAGAAATAGGTTCCCCAAGGCCAGCAAAAGTACTAGAGACAGTACGTGATCCCATTGCTAGAAGTCCCACTAAAAGACCAAGCTACACGACTGTCTAGGTCAGTCTCATGCAGTCTCCCTGACTGTGAGGTCCTATGAGCCAAGCTTAGCTGATTCTGTGAGTTTTATTGAGTCCTTGACTCCGCTGGCTCTTACAATTCTTTCTCCCTCTCTTCATCAATATTTCCTGAGCTGGGACTAATTCCCTGAGCTTGGCTGGGGGCTTCTACATTTGTTTCTATTGATTGCTGGATGAAGCCTTCTTGATGACAATTGGGCTAGGCACCAGTCTATGAGTACAGGAGAATATCATTAGGCATCATTACAGTAGATCCATATCTATCACCCTGCACAAAGCTCAAGTCCAAGTGGTTAAAGACCTCAACATAAAACCAAATACACTGAACTTGAGAGAAGAGAAAGTGGGGCATAGCTTTGAATGCATTGACACAGGAATAAACTTCCTAAATAGAACACCAATAATACAGACACCAAGTTTGACAATTAATGAATGGAACCTCATGAAGCTGAAAAGTTCTGTATGGCAAAGGACACTATCTGTAGGACAGAAACAGTGGCATGTAGAATGGGGAAAGATATTCACCAACCTGACATCTGACAGAGAGCTGATTTCCAGAATACACAAAGAACTAAAAAAAAAAAAAAATCTAGAAATCAAAAAACCAATTTAAAAATGGGGTCCAGATTTAAACAGAGAATTCTTAAGAGAAGAACTTCAAATAGCCAAGAAATACTTAAAGGAATGTTCAACATTCTTAGTCATCAGGAAAATGCAAATCAAAATGATGCTGAGATTCCATCTTACACTTGTCAGAATGGCTAGGGTCAAAGGCACAAGTGACGGTTCATGCTCAAGAGAAAGAACAAGTGGAACACTCCTCCATTGCTATTGGAAGAGCAAACTCGTACAGCCATTATGGAAATAAGTATCCTCAGAAAATTGGGAATAGATACATGTCAGGACCCAGCTAGATATACCACTCCAGGCATATACCAGAAGGTGCTCTACCATACTTCAAGAACACTTGATCAACTGTGTTCATAGTAGCTTTATTTGCAATTACCAGAAACTGGAGATAACCTAGACATCCATCAACTGAAGAATGGATAAGGAAAATGTAGTACATTTACATAATGGCGTATTTTTCAGCTGTTAAAAACAAGGACATCGGGAAATTTGCAGGCAATTAGATGGTTCTGTCTTGGGTTTGTATTGCTGAAAAAAAATGACCAAAATAAATTTTGGGAGGAAAGGGTATATGTCAGCTTACAACTTTAAGGTCATACTCCCCCCACCCCACTGAGGAAAATCAGGACAGAAACTCAAGTGAGAAACCTGGAAGGAAGAGCTGAAGCAGAGGCCTTGGAGGTAGCCCTTCCTACAGGCTTGCTCCTTAGAACCTCCTCAGCCTGTTTCCCTATATACCTCAGGACTTCTAGTGCAGGGGTAACACCATCCACAATAAAATGGGTCTTCTCACAACAATTATCAATCAAGAAAATGTCCCCAAAACTTTCCAGCTAGCTACTGGGAGCATGTTTTCAATTGAAATTTTGTCTTCCAAAATGACTCTAGATTTTGTCAAGCAGACATAAAAATCACACAAATGACTATGGACATCGAGTCCACTAAGGACCATGTTGCCCTTATATGAGAGCTTCGGTGAGCGGCAACCATACGGGAAATTCTGGTATCTCATATTTTCAAGTCTTACACATCATTAAGCTTCCTCTGGAGGAGCTTAGTGTTAATACCCAAGAGATAGGCACAGAGGACTGCTGTGTCTGGAACTCTGACATGCTCAGATTGCATCCAGCCTGAGAATTTGGTCAAGCCTAGGTATCCTTTTAACATAGTCTATGCTTTTTTCTTTCACGAACACATTGAAGGTCGTTTCATTCATTCATTAATATATCCCAGAAAATCAAATCCAAACAACTTTTGTTCTACCATTCCTCAGTCTAGTCTAATAACTTAAAACCTAATTATTCATCTTATTAATTAAACATATAAAATACCTCTTGTAACAAGTGTAAGATAATACATTAAAAAATACTGATTAGATGAACATTCACTTGCCGTCACCACTAGCAACATTAGTATGGAAAATAGAAAAACAATAAATAAATGTAATTTTTTCTAAGGTATTCTGTGTGTTCTCTCTCTCTTTCTCTCTCTCTCTCTGTGTGTGTGTGTGTGTGTGTGTATGTGTGTGTGTGTTTGTGTGTGTGTGATACTTGCCGCACACACATGCATGGTACATAGAAGACAGTCTTGGGTATTGCTTGGTTATTGTCTTCCAGCTCTTATTGAGACAGAGTCCCTCTTACTTATTGCTCTGTGTTCCTGGCTAGCTAGTCTGCGAGCTTCTGTCCTTCTCCTGTTTCTGCTCCCTGTCCTCTGGGAAGAGCTTTCTAAGATGGCAAGCTACTGTGTCTGGACTTTATGTAGGTTCAGAGGATTCTAACTGAGGAGACTGTCTGGTTTACGTAACAGGCACATTACCCACTGAGCCATTTCCCCAGCTCCTTTCTAAGGTTTCTAAACAG
This sequence comes from Dicrostonyx torquatus, assembly GCA_028555095.1. Lineage (NCBI taxonomy): Eukaryota > Metazoa > Chordata > Mammalia > Rodentia > Cricetidae > Dicrostonyx > Dicrostonyx torquatus. The sequence goes on along the minus strand of JAQHUG010000020.1, from coordinate 8,179,845 downwards.
TCTGTAACTAAAGAAAATAAAGAATTTGACCAGTAATTTGCAGGAAAATAACAAGCACCTTAACTCCTAGCAACTTTTCTGAACACATCTCATAAAACACTAAGTTGGGACCATCGGAAGCACATCCCTCTCTACCCTGAGTCCATTTGATTTTGGACAAATGATTTCATCTGAATATGGTCAGCTTTTCCAAATGAAAATATCATATTAACTTTATAAAAATTCAAAAAAGTTATTTTAGAAATTTGTGGCTGGAGAGATGGCTCAGCTATTAATATATATTTGCAGTGATGGTGGTGGTGGTGCTGTGTTTGTGTGTGTGTGGGTAACCATAATAATCAAAGGACAAGAGGCTAGCAACTTGAGAGCGGGTATGCTGGAGGGACTTAAAGGAAGGGTAACTGAAATGGACTGAAGGGAGAAAAGATGGCGGGATTGGCAATATAATTCTATTCAATGAAAAACATTCTTTTTAAAGAGATTTTTCTCCCCACTCTCCCAATAGATCAGAGTTCTAGTCTCCGCATTCACATTCGGGCAGCTCACAATTGTCTGTAACTTGAGTTCCCTGGATTCCAAAGCCTTCTTCCAGCCACCATGGAAATACACAGACACACATACACACAAACACACACACAAATAATAATATTAATAAAATTAATAATAATAATAATAATAAATTAAAAAAACCCAAGAAAACCTATGGGGTTTGACCTACCTACAAGGTCTAGGTAGAGTTAAGAAGAATGTACTGGGGCATAATTCTCTATGTGATTTGGGATACTCATGTTGACAAACAGGTAGAATTGACCGTTGCTGACAGTTTAGTGAGCTATCTTTTTTTTTCTTACAAGTTTATTCTTTAATAAAGTATTTAGGCAAATAATTTCATTTCCTTCCTTCATTTCTCCTCCTCTCTTCACCCTCCTTTCTTTCCCTTCTCCTCCCCTTCAATCAGATCTCAGGACCTTGTACCCCAAATCAATATATCACTCCACACTCAGCCATACTTCAATACACTCATTTCTTAATCCTAAAATATAAATTATTTATAAATTTTTAATTTGTTTTCTAGACGAAACTAAGAGAGTAGGTTACATCATCTGACTTATTATATAATATAACTGTTATATTACTTTTGGTCAGAAAAAGCTTAGTAGTTATAAACTGTCTCTAGCTGGTGGCTGGTGGCTGGTGGCACATTGCACATGCCTTTAATCCCAGCACTCAAGAGCCAGACACAGGCGGTTCTCTGTGATCTGAGGCCTGCCTGCTCTACAGAGCAAGTTCCAAGACAGAGCTGTTACACAGAGAAACCCTGTCTCACACAAACAAAAAAGAAAATTTCTCAAACCCCAGTAGCAAAATCTTGTTTTAGCATTATGAATTTACAAAAAATACACAATGGAAAAAACATAGCAAGAAGATTCTCTATCCACTTTGAAGAAACTCTTCCAAAGCCCATTAATCTATAATCACTCTGTATGCAGTGGAGCATAATATCTGTAGACTTTGGTCCCCGTAATAGAAGACAGTTTACAATTACAATGAAAGATGGGGAGGTAGTTTTGTCTTACAAGGTTGAAAATTTGACATAGACACCATTTTGCAGGCAGACATTCTATGTCTAGAATCTAGAAAATGTTGGATGCAGACATTACTCTGTATCACACTTTATATGCATTTGCTCTTTGGATATTCTCTCCGGTTAAAAGAACAATAACAAGAGCTGTAGGGAGAGTATAAATTCAGGAACTCGTTAATGTTTCTGTGCAATGTGAAACGAAGGAGTCTCGGTGTAATTCTTCCGTACAGGCTACAGATGTCAGGATCAGGTTGAGCTGGGCTCTGAGGACAGATTCTCCGCGACTACGGTTATAAAAATTCTTACATCTGGAGGAAAACTTAGCAAATTTCTTAAGATGACTCTGGCAGTGTCACCATTTGTGAAGCTGCTAAAGGTAGCTTTTCAATTTTATATTCAGTGTGGGAAAGGAGAAAATGATAAAGGGTCAGCAGGGACCCAACACCTAGCAAGAGTTCCAGGGCCCCCCACACCAGGAGCACATTCATATTTAATACACTATTACATCAATGGCTCCCCAAGTAATATTTTCTACTCTCCCCTAACAGTCCTATTTCCCATATGTAGACAAATTAATGAAGGTAGATTCTGGAACTACATATAAAAAAACCAACTAGTGTCTGCATTTATGCCTTGGGTTACCAATAACTAATGGTCAGCTGAACCAAAATAACCATATAACTTAGTCATGTAAAAGGATAGCTGATCCCATTTATCACGCCACCTGTGAGCCTCCTCGTGGAATAGCAGTCTAGTGAAATATTTTGGTGTGCTGACACAATTTTGTGCTTGTTTATGAGGCTGTGCCAGCCTATCACTAATTTCCTGTTATAATTCTTTGCTTCAAAGGCCAAGTCCACACATGGGAAAACTATATTCTGCAAACAATCTTCTCAGAACTCTACTGTCTCTCTCTTCAATGGCCTCTCTGGAAATTGTCTTTACTTTTACGCTTGCTGTTAACCATCATAAGGGATTAAAATTAGCATTCAGGGGCGAGCAAATCCATGAGCTGTGCAAGATTCAAATTGCTGTGTCGATTACCTGCCTCAGACTCTTCTCAGATGCAATGGAGAAAAACTCTCCTTTCTGATTCATGAGCTAAAAAGGACAATGGAAAAAGCTTTTGCTCCAACACCTCTCACAAAAAAAAAGACATCTCAAGTAGAGATAAACTGATATAACTTCTAAACTCACAACTGCTGCATGTTTCTATCCTGAAGTATTGATATACTGTGGACAGCCTGGTGATAGCCATACCCGTTCTGTAGGGAACATTGATAGCACTATCTCCCGGGACAGTGCTGATCACACTTTCTGAACTATCTTATTAAAATGTGTAAATCCCGATTGAGAAGCTCAACATCACAAAAACGACAGTCATTTCCGCCCTCGGATGTATCAAAGAACAGCAGCAATTTGCACTCTTAGGACTTTCAGCATTGACTTCTCCCCCCCCCCCCCGTGTTATTTGCAGCGTGTAGTGTTGTTAGCACTGATTGGAAATGTGTCTGCTTATTTAGCAAAAAACACTTACGGCTTGGGATTTCGAAGTGGGGAAGTGTTCACGTCAATTTAAGAATTGGCGCTTATTTCAAAGGATGTACAGTTTTGACTGTGGATATTTCAGGAAGCTGGGGGGAATATGCTGGATTCATGGACCCCACTGCTGAAGCAGAATCAAACATGTAACAATAAGAGCATCCCTGGCTGTCCTGAAAATATCAGACAACAACATAGAAAACTGATAACTGGTACTAGCTTGAACTGGAAGAGTAGAGTACACTCAGTAACATCTGGAAGTCTTCACTCAAAGCAATTCCCAGAATTTCTTACCTACTGAAGGATGAAGGACTTTACTCTATTAAACAATCGCAAGTCTCTCTGGACACCGATGGTTTTTCCATTCCTCTTGTCAAATGAATTTTTGGGTCTTAGTTAATTATATAGAACTTAGAGCCCGGTCAATGGCTTCAAAAGAACTCGAGAAAGAAAATGAACATGCAAATAAAAATGATAATTAGAGTCTAAAGGGCACATTGCTGAACTCATAATTTGTTTGTTGTGTTTAAATGCTGCAGAGGTTCCTGATTTGCACATCTCGTTGGACCATATGGGATCCTGATTGCTTATTGCCAATAAGTGCTACTGTCTGAGATTTTCAACCAACTCTGCCTTTCTCTGTTTCTATCAGCGATCACACTATCTAAGCGTCAGGATAGAATAACACGAATGATATTTCTTCTGGACTGACCTTTGACTGTGTAACATGTAAGTTTACATATATGTGTGCATATCTAATGTACATGTTCCAAACCACGCCTAAGAGAACTGAACTTTTTGTTTTATCTTATTATCTAATAAAATAATACAACAAGGAGCTCATTAAACGCAAACGAGAAAGAGGGAAAAGGTGTTGCTAGAATGTAATTAGCAAGATACAAAGATACCAATTAACACCTATAGCAAAGAAAAAACAACTCCTCCCCCCCTCATGGGGCAGCATCAAAAATAAAGCCACAGCTGGTTGCACACACTGTGTGGAGTGAAGATGCATTTTAGTTTTCTATTAATATTGAAGCCTGGAGAATAAGCAGGAAAGGAGAAGAGGAGAATCTGTGTGCCACCAGTAAAGGGACTGTCACTCTGAATGCCTTCAGTTCTGCTTAGGAGAGCGTACAGGTGAGAGGAAATTCTGTACAAGTCTCATGCCCCTGGTATTTTGTTGGTTTCAATCCTCCCTACATTTATTTCCTAAAGTTGCACTATATCATTCACTATGTCACTTCTCTGACAATCTCATCAACATTTGTTCGAATCGAGTAATTAGTGTGACAAAATAGACATCATATATGCCACAAATCTTTGTAACATCTTTAGTATAAAGGGCCAGGAACTCAATGTTTTAAGTTATCAGAAGAAATGGCTATGTGAGTGTGACTTGATCATATGCATTTCATTTTTAAAGGAAACCGTAGGCTACCTGCGACTTTGTTCATCAGAATCCCTTCAGCTGGGGGTGTTGAGATGGCCTCGTGGGTAAAAACCCCTGCTCTACAAGCAAGAGGCCTGAGTTCAGACCCACTGCCCATATGTAAACATTGTGACACCTTCATTAACTCCAGTTCAAGGGGGAGGGAGACAGGCAGACCATAGGAGCCTGTTGGAAATCCAGCGTTGTCAAAGTTATGAGAGATGATCTCAGGAGAGTAAGGCTGAGAGTAATGGAGGAGACACCTGGCCTCTTCCCCTGCCTCCCATAAGACCTACTTGTCAGCCCCACACTCACACCCACATGCACTCATACACAGATGCACATGCAGATACACACACACACACACACATTGATTTTTAAAAAATCATTAAGACCTAGTCCAGCTAACATTTACACCTCCCAAGTCTATAATGAAGGCAGAGATAATGAGCCTCACATACGAAATCATGGCACTCTTGGTAGCTCTCAAAACAAAGCCATCGAAGTGTTAACCTACGCTAATATTACATCATTCTTTTCAGGGGTAGTATTTCAAACACCCTATTTGAATGCAATTATAAGCTTACAGAAAAAAAATCACAAGAATGGTACGTGCATTCCCTGCAAGCCCTTTTCGCAGCTGTGTTGACGGATGCAACACTGCCACATTTCTTTATGTGAATGTGCACCCCGCGCACACCCTCTGAAAGCAAGCGGCTGTTCTCTGACTTCTCTCTCCCTTAGCACTTCAATATGCATGTCTTAAAAACCAAGACAGTCTCTTACTCCATCACAGAATAATTACCATTTGGGAAGGTGCACCACAAATAGACAACTACATATCCCATATATTACAAACACCAATTTTGTAATTGATCCAGCAATTCCTTTAATACCATGTAGTCTGTCTTATATTTTTTTTGTTGGGATATTCCATAAGTTTTTTTTTAAAAACTGAAATGGATCCTTATCCTTTTTGTATTTTGTTGGGATATCCCATAAGTTGTTTTTTAAACTGAAATGGGTCCTTATCCTTTGTCTTTTATAGTAGTTGGCTAGATGAAGAAAATTTAACAATAAAACATCCCTCACTTGGCTTGTGTACTGCTTCCTAAGGACGTGGCTCAAGCTGTGACCCCTCAGCTATGTTTAGGTCCTCAGGAATACTATTCACCTGTCCATTAGTGAAAATGTTAATTATCTCCACATTATGTTTGTCTAATTTTGCCACAGTCTGTTTGTGGAATCCTTTAAGGGTGGTTGTAACTTAGCTAACCATTGGCTTAACTTTTAAAATACTACATTATTGCCTGGGTCAAGTCATGTCTTCTGCATGTTTACCAGGTGGAAGATCTTTCTATTTTAGGTGTCCCTTTGCTGTGTAGCAATTTCCTCTGAGATGAAATGTTCCATCAGGGAGGGAAACTCATCAAGAACAGGATGCTATAAAGACCGGTGAAATAGCCCATCCTGTAGGGAAACTCTTTAAAAATGGGGAAGGAACTCTTTAAAACTCAAGAACTCAAAAGCATCATGATGTCCCTGAAACTGAACAGATTACCAAAACCCCTCTCTCCCCAGGCTTATATAAGCACTGCTAAGAGAAATACTTTGACCTAACAAGTCAAACTCCCTTAAAGAGGTTCAGACCATCCCAGCCACCTGAAAGTAATAGAGCTTATCCGAGGTGCTTGAAAGAGACAAAGGCCTCCAGAGCTGCATAAGAGGAGGAGAAGCCAACTAAACTACCCAGAAAGAACCTTCTCCAGCTTGGGGAGCTGCCTGCATGCTTCACACTGGACTCTTGTTTTCCTGTTCTCATGAGATGTCACCCACACTCAGGTGAGCTTCTTGAGATGGAGCTGCCTTGGAGTCATTTCTATCCCTGGGTGTAACCCCTCACCAATATAATAAGCCCAATAAACCACATTGGTTCACCAAGCTGGAAGACAGAGGAATGCTAGCTACCTTGATGGGTCCTTGCTTCTGTGATGGTGAGTAGGTACTTGTTCAAGTGCCTCCGGGAATAGTATTGTACAACACCACTGAACTTAGCCTTGTACAAGCAAATCAAGACTTGCCCTGAAGTAAACAAAGTTATAAAATGTATGAGCGCTAGAAGGCTTTTGCCAAAGTACACACTTTTAAGAATGGGTGCAATATTTTTGTGTTACTTCACTCATATAGCTTGTACCAATTTAAATTGTGTGTACTATTTATTTTATAAGATTCTCTCTCTATCCTCTCATTCCATGGGTGTGTGGGTGTGTTTGTGTGCATGTGTGTGCATGTGTGTGGTATGTGTGTGCATGTGTGGTGTGTGTGCGTGTTTGTGCGTGTGTGTGAGTGTGTGCGTGTGCGCATGTGTGTATGTGGTGCATGTGTGTGTGTGCGCGCGCGTGTGTGTGTTTCAATAATGAATAACTACATATCTATATATCCCCATTGCCTACAAAAGCTTCATTTAAAGTTATTTAAAAACTTTCTAAAGTGTCTAGTTGAGAACACAGTGCATAGATAGAACTTGCAACTGCACCAGGGATGAAGAGTGAAAATACATTTGAATACAAACAGAAGCATCACTGACATGCACGCCTTTCTTCAGCCAAACTATTACTGAATTACTAAAGCTTTGATAAAAATCAAAGTGACAAGATTGCCCTCTGTGTCACACTGCATTTTACATGTCTTACTTCACACATTCACCTCAACCTACCACCGCAGAAACAAATGACTTTCAAACCAGCTAAAGATGACAACGTCCTTCCTCTGCTTGATTTCAAACAATGACTCCTAGGCTCTGCTGCATTCACTTCTTCTGTTGTTCATTTTGACCCTATTTCAATAAACTATGTCCTCTGAAATTTAGTTCTACAAACACTTATATTAAGCTAAGGCTACTTACTTCTTGTGAATCTAAAGTTCCTATCTCTTATTTTTATTGTACAAAGAAATTTGGTGGTAGTGGCCGGAAAGAGTGTTTAGATTTTGGCTAGAAAACATTTTCTCCTAAAGTATTGACAGGCACAACTCTTCTGCAGTCTAGAGTCTAAAATTGCTAAAACAGAATCTCACGTCAGTGGGTCCCACTTGAGCGTGATAGGTGTAATATGAAAGAATTTCAGCAGTTCTGTAATGATATTAGTCCTCTCTACTCTCCGTTTGAAGGCTTTACTCTGTGTGTGTGGGGGGGTGTGGGCACACATGTGCAGAATCTGATAGACTTCAGAAGAAAGCATCAAATTCCTCAGAGCTAAAGTAAAAGGAAGCTGTAGGCCACCACACATGGGTGCTGGGAATCAAACTCTGGTCCTCTAAGGAGAAATAGGACATGGACCACAGAACCATCTCTCCAGATGTTCATATCCTTTCTTAAAACCATTAAAGAGCCTAAATTGAAATGAAATCAAATACCCAGAGTCTGTGAGATAAAAGATTGTTTCTTCTCTTCCAAATTATTGAAGAAACAGCAGCTCCCACTTTATTTCCCACTGAATACAAACAAGCAAACACCGACAATGATTGACAAGCAAGCAAACACTGACTGACAATGATTGACAGGCAAGAGGGTGCTGTTCTGTCACTTTTGGTTCCAATAGCTCAAAGAAAAGGTGACTTCAGACTGGTGAGAATGGTCAATGGAATAAAATGTCTGGTGTCATATCTACAAGACCTGAATCTCGTTCCTGAGACTCACATATCTCAAGGAGAGAACAGAATAATAATTGTCCTTTGACCTCAAATGCATAGCAACATTGTTTTTTAATGAATTTTTAAAAACTGTTGCTTGTACATACAGTCCGGATATGAAATGCCACTCTAAAGCCTTGCCAGGCTTAGTAGCATACCCTAGTACTGAAGTGAAGAAGTATAACCAGTAGGGGAAGAACTGAATTGGAGGAAAGAGGTCCTCATAATTGTCCCTTTTACTGATATGTTGGAATTTTAGTCTAAAATGGGTCTTGAGATCTTCTCTAGTATGACTACTGTTCTAATCGGGAACACACAAATGGAAGGCTAACAGGGATTTTGCAACCCAAAAAGAGTCACCTATATTTGTCTCTGATGAAACTAGATATGCAGCTTAAACTGCGTAACAATTAAAACTGAAGCTATTTCGAAATAGAAAACATTAATGCTTAAGACCTCAGAATTGTCAAAACTAGTGCGCTTGGGTCTATCCCCTTGAGAGCATTCAACATAATGGATAGAATGCTTACAAGCCTGGATTCTTTGCGATGAGGCCCAATGCTCAATTCTGAAATAGCTTTGGATCCAAACGCTGACTCGATAATTTCAGTACAATTATCTGGCCATACATTTAGCTGACTTCTGTCCTTAGACTATTTTGTCCTCTGGCTCGAATAAATATGTTATGCCATGTGCAATTAGAGGATATAAAAGGCAGAGAGCCAGCACTTCATTAAACTCAGTACAATTGATTCTGTCCCTGCTTCATAGTACATGACTGCATGTCCAGCAGAATTATGTCCGGGCCTTCGGGAAAAGAGACCTTTATTCCTCCCATGTCCTTACAAACAGAAGGCTAACGATATTAGCAAAATTTACTTACTCATTGTGAATGAAGAAAATGAGGTTAGGCCGGTCTACATTTGGAGCAGGCTGACAAACTGCAGCTGTGCTGTGTCAACCACTAATTCTTGTTCTTTCTCTGAACCTTTGAAAGCTCTCGCTAGACCTTCCTCAGACTGGGAACCCTCTCCTTCTTCCTTTGGTTATGTAGCTTGAGAGTTCATGGTAACTTGTACTTTTATTTATATATGGTTAATGTGTTAGCTCAGTCAGACATGTTGAATTCATACTTACACTGGGCACATGAATTTACATTCCTTGAAACTAGGCACATTAGTGCAGGCAATGTTTAGTCCTTTGACAGCTATTCTGTCTACATATCACTCAATAATTGCTGCATGTTTGCTCTGCCCCAAATTTCCAAGCTTACTACACATACACTTGGAAATTCTTGCATAACAAATACATGCTTTTAAACTTAAATATGGATATCAAAGATTCATATTCTAGAGGAAGCTGCTCTGTCTCAATCTGTGAAGAGGTTAAACTGAGCATTTGAAGAAAAGAAAATATTATTTGGCTGTTAAAAAGGTGAAGGGGGGAATTGTGTACATAATTTCTAGAGAAAAATATTTTTTTCCTAAGAAATGAACATCTATTGAATCGGGCTAGAAATTAGTTGCATGAAAGAGGAATATAGCATAACAGTCTAGAAAAATAAAAATTGAACTACTGCTAAGGAAATATTGGGTTTTATTCATATTTAAAGATGGCACAGAAGAAAACCAGTTTATCTGCATATCTAGTGACTATTGAAAGATCTGGCAACCCTGCAGTTACACTGTTCTTCATTCCCTTTTTACAACTTGGATCTAGGGACACTAAGAATGTGTGACATTATGGTCATATATTTACACACAGGAGATGAGCAAAGAAACAAAAACCGTGACGGAAGATATTCTGAAAGTTCGAGGGATGTTTTCACATTGTGTAACTATGTAAAAAGAACGTAGAAAAAAAATAAATTTGGTATCGAGTAAAAGACACTGGGTCATTAAAATAAAACCTTGACTGAGAAATGATGCTGTGTAAAGATTTTCAGGCTTCAGAATGTGGATGATCTAGATTTTAACAAGACTTAAAGTCAGGTCACAAAAGTGTAAGAAAGAGTGCATGAACTGGAAAGTTCTGGAGCAAGAAGAGAGTAGATGGCAGGTAACCGCTGCACCAAACATCAGAATTGAACTGGAGTGTGGGTCTCTTTGGGTCTCTGTCCTGACATACTGTTGACACTAAATTCAGGCTGGTGGTGGGACAGTCAGCGGTAAGGGAAATAGTAGAGAACAGAGGAACAAAGAGAGTGAGCCATTCGAGAGGAGTAGGGATGTGTGATACGTTACCAGTATAATATGTAATAAATTATCAAAGACAAATATCTCACAACAAAATGACAACGATAGGAGAAACATAGTGGAGTGTTACTGTTTGTATGACAACCTGTGGGTCTTCTGACACCAGTGACAGAAGTAGGACAATGGAGAAGGTGAAGTTGTGCTCTGTCAGTGTGAACAAGGTATGCCTATGGTTACACAGAAAACGAAAACATCAGGATGACTTGAGTTGCTTAAAATGAGCTAGAGCTATGTATCTGATTTCCATTTTTGTTTTGTTTTCAGGGAAATATATCTTACATAAAACTGCTTACCTTTCCCTTAGTTATAAACATAAGGAAATTATGGAAGCTACAGTGTCTGCCTTTCATTGACCAAGGTCTTGGGCAATGCCTCTGTCTTCTTATTTACTTGGCCTGCCTCACACGAGCGACCCATGAGGTCCCCAACCACAAAGAGCGTGAAAAGAGATTTAAAACTGTTTCTGTCACACACAGAAAAGCGAGCTATCCCTGAAACTCAGAAGACACCCTTCATAATCATTAAGCCATCACCTGTTTGTAGGGTTCTTAGACTTCAGGGTTGATGAGTATAGAGGGGCAGAAGGGGTGGTGTGATTATAGTGCCTTTGTACTTAGATGCTGATGATACTAGACTTAGTTAGGATTAATTTTCCTCCTTTTCAAATTAAGTACAATAAAAGTACTGACCTTACATGAGACTGTGAGAACTGAGATGAGACCACATCACCTCATCAAACCAGTCTCTTCTGTTTATAACCACTAATACACTGAGCGAATTGGCTTCAACCTTGCTATTTCATTGAACTAATGTTCTACTTTTTTATTTATTATTTACTCATTGTATCGCATGGGAGTGTGTGAGCCATATAATATGTGTAGAAGTCAAAAGATAGTTTGCTAAAACAAATTTTTTCCATCATGTGAGTCCTGGGGATTAAACTCAACTTGTAAGGCTTGGTTGCAGTCACTTTTGTCCACAGCTACCATCATGCCAACCCTGTGCTTATATTTTAATAAAACATTTCTACTAAGTATTTCAATAGTTCTCCTAATATTACTTAGATTTCTCTGCTTATAGCATCTGTACAAACTCAGTAACAGCCATTTTCAACTCCATGTAATGCTTTTAAAATATTGTATATGTTATTTAGTTAAAACCAATTAAAGTTTCTTTAAATTTCTAATAGATTCCTCACAATCAATAGAATTAACTGGCCACTAATCAGAGAAAAAACTCTGCGTTTACTTGGCATCAGAATAAAGAATAACCAAATTTTGTGATCAAACAGCACTCATGTTCTCTTTGGCAATATTCATTTCAATAATTTAAGGCTGTTGATATAAAAATTGAAACCATATGAAAGTAAAGTTAATGACAAAATTTGTTCATACATAAATATTTGAGCTGAAAATCCTTAGGTTGAAGTATCTAACTTCTAATTATGAAGCAGATAAGAATATTGACTTAAGTTTTGATATCAATACAAGCAATGGTGGAAACGTGGATTCTGGGTAGACGGTTCAGGGGTTAAAAGATCTCACTGTTCTTCCAAAGGTACCAGGTTTGGTTCCCAGCACCCACACAGTGCCTGCAACTATAGTGCTTTCTCCAGCATTATATATTCATGGTGCACATAATTGCACCAAAGCAGACCCTAGAACACATAAAAATAAATCTTATAATACAAAATGGACAGTGATGATGGTTGTGACCCTGCTCCCCGAAGTCAGGGATTTCTCCCTCTTGTATGCCTGAAGGGGTGCCTCACAGTAGAATCACAGACACATTGTACTCTGCAGGGGTATCTCTCTAGACAAGATCAATAATTCCACAGGAGAAGAGTTGAACAGAGTACATTTATAAAAATAGATCAAATCATCATCTTTCAACTTGAAGATCTAATTTATCCTATACCTTGCCTCACTCAGCCCCTTTTTTCCTCATTATCTTTAACAACCTCTCTCCAGGTATGCAAACTACACACGCAAACTTTTCTAATGATGTCAGAGAAGCCACAGTGATAGTGAACTTATTAACAAAAGAACATCCGGTTGTTATATTTTGCCTGAATGCCTCAATCTGTTCATGCTGCTACTGTAAAAATAGCACAAACTCAGAGCCTTAGACAACAGAAATTTATTTCCCACAGATCTTGAGGCCAGGAAGTTCAAAATCAAAGGAACCCTAGATAGGGAGGTTGGTGAGGGTTCACTTCCTGGCTCACAGATGACCCTTTTTTTCCTATATCCTTATACTGATGATAGATGGTTCCTTCTCTGTCACTTTCACCTTCATGACCTCATCTAAATTTAGGGACTCCCAGTGGCTCCGCCTACCAATAGTGTAATAATTTAGAGACTATGCAAATTGCCAGTAACTAAGAAGAATGCAAACCTCATGACACTAGAAGAAATAAGGCAATGAATACCTATTCCTCACTATAAAGCTAAAGTGCTTATGACTGATAGTAAGTCCCCATCAAACCAGACATGATGAACCGTATCTCTCATCCCAGAACCTAGGAGGCAGAAGCAAAAAGATCTCTACCAGTTTGAGGCCAACATGATCTCTATAATGAGTTCAAATCTGGCAGGGGCTACCTTGTGAGAACTTGTTTAAAAAAAAATCAAAATAAAGTGGTAAACTCACTGCACGAATCACTCCAAGGGAGAAAAATGGCTAACAACCATTTGAGATTATGTTTCATAATCTCAATGATTACATCTGACCAGCACATAGGAATTTAAAACCACAGGCACACGGAAATAAGAGTGTAGTCTTGAAGGACACACATGGAGCCAGTTACCAAGATATTTGTAGTTTTGCTACTTGTTAGTTAGATTTCTATGATGCAAGCTTTCACTCATCTTGTGGCTTGAGATGGCTATAACTGAATGTTCCCTCAAACTACAGGTTTGGTGACAGGCTTCTTCAAATATACTTTATCCCTTTGTGGGGTCACTTTCGTAGTCCTCCATTTTGATAAGGAGTTTTAAACCTTTAATGATCATTAAAAAAGAATTAGCTTTTCCCAGATTTTGAGACTACACAGATATATTTGCAAGGTTGGGATTGGAAAAGTAGCTTAGCGTTTTTTTCTTTCAATGACTTAATGACTTTCAATTTAATAATGCGATTTTGAAGTTGTATGTATATTGCTTACCTTGATTCTGGGAGTCTTTGGGTTTCATAGATTAGGAAACACATTCCAAAGGAAACATAACAAAATGGTAATCAAGGATATGGCCTTAGAAGAAAAGCTGATGAGGGTTACAATTTCTATCAGTTTTGCTTCATGTCTTTCTGATTCATACCCCATCACTCAAATGATCACATTATGTCCTTAACCAGGAAATGTGACAATATGGACGTCGGTGATACATTAAGCAAATAAAGCTATTTTCTATGAAAGCCTGGCAATCTTAAATTAATCACTACAACACATGTGAAGATGAAAGGAAAGAACTGACTCCATGTATATGTCCTCTTACGCACACACACACACAGGAAGACACACACACACAGGAAGACACACATACACAGGAAGACACACACACAGGAAGACACACACACAGGAAGACACACACACACAGGAAGACACATACACACAGGAAGACACACATACACAGGAAGACACACACACAGGAAGACACACAGGAAGACACACACACACAGGAAGACACATACACACAGGAAGACACACACACACAGGAAGACACATACACTCAG
>JAQHUG010000020.1:8154208-8164523 GCA_028555095.1 Dicrostonyx torquatus | reverse complement strand
ACACACAGGAAGACACACACACACAGGAAGACACATACACAGGAAGACACACACAGGAAGACACACACACACAGGAAGACACATACACACAGGAAGACACATACACACAGGAAGACACACACACACAGGAAGACACACATACCATGTACGGACACTCACAATTATATTAAATAAGTTTCTAAACGAAATAAGAAAATAGCAAAGGCCAGCTGCTGATGCGTTAGGAGAAAAGTCTGAGCAGGCATATGGAAAGGCACTTCTGTATTCAAGCACGCTGGTAAAACTTGGATTGCCATTTTATTGTTTCAGTATTTCCTCTTAAACGGATAAAACGAAATAAAAACGTGTGTGGGTTAAATTTCCCTCTCTGTCTCTCTATTCAGCATGCTTCAACAACCACAGTTACTGTTTAATGGCGTGTTTTTAACTGGTGTGTATGGGCTAAGAAAACCAAAAGGATTTTTCAGCTGATGCCTTAACTCCATTCTATAAATACGAAAACACATATAACATGCCTCAAAGTGTGTGGCTCCGGCTTTGGTAGGTACACCCCATCTGTGGTCTTTCACATCTTGTTTTATCGTCCCCTGCCACCAGTTTGCCATCGCAAACGGTGTGATTGCTCACACACAGGTGCGACGATGCGGGAAGGACCTCATTAAAATCAATACTGAATGTAACAGCACACTCAGCCTTGGATGTTATATCCATATCCTTACGTTTCTCGAGTGGATTCCATCAATTGTCTCCACTGATAATTTTAACTCAGGGTAACTTTTCTCAGTCTCTCTCTTCCTGTGACTAAAAATGATCAGGAGCAGCTCGTGTTTTCTTCTGCAATTGCTCATCACAAGATTGCATCTGCATTTAAAGATTCAAATTCACGAAGGTATTTTTTTTCTTCTCTCCCATGTGTTTCTCAAATCATGTGTTTGCTAAATCCTCATTTGCGATTTTTGACTTGGAGCACTAACGGCGTCGCCTTGAAATTCTGTACGAAATCATCTCCACAGAGCATGTAATTTACTATGCAGTGTTTATATGAGTTCTTCATCACCTTCCCATCTCCTCTCTATATCTCTAAATGCTAAAGCAAGTTGAGAAAGAATGTTTATTCCTTTTCAATTCAATATTAGAGCTCATCGTTGAAAGGCTGGTGAATACAGTGAATGTTTTTTATAGTGAATTTAAGATGTGCTATCAGAAATAGTCTTTATAAGTAGCCTGGTTCTACAGTTTGCTTTGTAAAGCTAGAATTTCCTGAGTATTACAGTGTCCTCAAAGCAAACCTGTGCTACAAGTTTCATGAATTCTTACAATTTTATGAAGAAACTGAACACTAGAGAAATGGACTGATATACTCAATATCTTGGAACTAGATTTCAGATTGTGGTACATATTGTATACCTCATACACATTTTAGTACAAACTTTCAATATGTATGTGTGTGTGTGTGTGTGGTTTTCAAATACGCCATACACACACACACACACAAAAAAAAAACCCAGCAGCTTTCTCAAACATAGCTTTTTTGGCACTATGCTCAGAAAGGCAGATTCAGAATGGAACTTTGTCTTTTCTCTCCCAACAATCTTATAGATGATGGACTTCCAACCAATACAGATTCCACAGACAGAGAGCCACACCGACTGAACGTCTCACACCAACTCCCTCATCTGGATAAGCAAAGACACCAAACTGTATGGCAACTTGCTACTCACATTTCTGCAGCATTAAACGTCATTCTGTTATGAAATTGACATCAGTCTGTCAGCCCACACACTGTGTCTAATCCTAATTCTCAGCCTTCAGTTCTTTACAGAAACATATTCCTGAAAAGCTTTAGCGTCGTATGTCTCTGTTTTTAATTCTCATTCTGGAAGCTATGCCGGTTTGGGGTGGAGCAAAGCATTCTGTTTTCCACAATTATAAAATCAGCAAGATAGCTGCCTTCCTCAATCTGTAGGCGGTTTCAATAGGATATTAATATCGTGATGTGCCTGATAAACATCTTGTTCAGTTGGACTGCCAGGACTAGAATGGTCTTTGGAATTATGTCACCTCGGCATTATAACTACCTTACTTTGTATAACTATAATCTAGGGGTCTCGCACACTAACTCAAAACACCTGGTAACAGACTTTTAAGAACCTGTATTCCACACAGCAAAACATGTATTACATAAGGTACGGAGACTCGGCAGTTTCTCCTTTGGCATCGACTTGCCTTCCTTTCTTAGGCGATTTCCACTGGGAAAAAGATGAGAAATTGTTCAAATGAATTGATAGCCCATATGGTTAGATTAGGGGCAATGCAGGAAAAAGAAGACAAAGTGAGACTTCATGGTTTATATATTGACAAATGTCTTGTTTCATTGAATGAGAAGTTCAATTAATTTTATAATAAAAGTAAAAACATTTTCTGACAACTTCTCTCACTAATAGCTCCAGTGAAGTGATTAGATGCCATTATATTCCCCTGAAATAGTCACTTCCTAGCAAGAACTCATTAAGCATTTTAAACTGTGGGACACAATTATAGAGAATAAAAAAGCTTAATTGTTAAAAATAATTATTATTCCTGAACTGATGGAATTAATTTTTCAATATGTTGATATATAAAGCTCTCTACGACCTTGTAATTTTTAACCAAGGTTCCCTCTTCCTTGATCTTTAAAATTACTATCTCTCTACGTTTTATTGTTTCATTAATTTTGGGCAGATTTTGGTGGGATTTAGGCTTTTCTCTTGCTAAGCAAAACTATGAACCAAATTAGTGTAGGAGAAAGATCATGGAATTATTTGTGCAGGTGCTATTAAAATCCGATCTATTCTTTAGTCTTAGGTCTTAGCAGTAGCACAAGGTTTCTGTCAACAATCATGAAAGATGTGTTCATGTTAAGACAGGCTCAAGTGCTTAATACTCCTTGATTCTATGGTGATGCCTCCTGGTTAATGATTGATAATTGGGAGCCTAAAGCTTCACATGAAAGTTCCTCTATAATGAAACTGATGTTACACACACTCAAAGCTGTCTTCAGGGGCCTGGAGAGATGGCTTGCAGTTGAGCGTAATCATTATTTTTCAGACTGGTGTGTGTTGTACCTCTGCCTATGGAATTGGCTGGAGTTGCAGAGCAGGGCTATCCGTTGGAAAGGTGTTGTAATATGAGGCGGCTGTGTCCTGCCACTGAGAAGTGGGGCCGTTTGTTCCCAGTGCCTGGCTCCCAGCCCCCAGCTGCCAGCCAGCTCAGCAGCTGGTTGCTTGCTTATGCCCGAAATAACCACATGACAATTATATTCATTTAAACTCTGCCTGGCCCATCATCACCAGCCTCTTCTTGGCTAGCTCTCCTATCATAAACTAACCCATTACTAATAATCTGTGTGTCACCACGAGGTGGTGACTTACCAGAAAATTCTAACCTGCATCCATCTGCGGAGGGAGCATCATGGCGACTCTCCCACTTCCTTTCTTCCCAGAACTTCTGTTCTATCTACTCCTCCCACCTAAGGGCTGACCAATCTTAAAAGCAACAGAAATAAAGGGCTGCACCAGAGCAGTGGAGAGAACATGAGGGATGGGTTGGATGGGAGGGTGAATAGAGGGGAGATTAATGAAAGAGATACCTTGATGGTGAGGGCATTTTGTGGTCAGGTAGAAACTTGCTGCAAGGGAAACTCCCACAAATCTACAAGGATGACCCCAGCTAAGACTCCTAGCAATAGTGGGTAGGTTGCCCAAACTGGCCATATTCTGTAATCAGATTAGTAACTATTCTAATTGTCAGTTGTCATCAAAGAGCCTTTATCCAGGGACTGAGGGAAATTGATGCAGACGTCCACAGTCAAACACTGAGCGAGGTTAGGGATTCTGTTGAAGAGAGGGAAGAAGGTCTGTAAGAGCCAATCAGCTTAAGGTCATTTTAAGGGAAACCACAGAAACAACTAACCATGGCTCATAGGAGTTCAGACTCTGGACTGACAACTACGGATCCTTCATGGGACTGATCTAGGCCCTCTACATATGATTGACAGGTGTGTAGATTGATCTACTTGTAGCACTCCTAGTGGTGGGAACAGTGCCTGTCTCAAAGGCTCTGTCTGGTTTCCAGGAACCAATTCTTCAATCTGGGTTGCCCTGCCCAGTCTTAATACAAAGGGAGGATCTTAGTCTTACATCAATGTGATTTATCAAGTTTTGTTGGCACCCATGGGAGGCCTGACCCTTTCTGAACAAAAACAGAAGAGTAGATTGAGGGTGGATAGGGGAAGGTTGGAGTAGAAAATGGGAGGAGAGGACAGAGGGGAAACTGTAGTCAGAATTTTTAAAAAATGAATGAATCTAATTAATAATAATAATAATCACTGCATCTGCAAAAGACTGGAGTTTACTTTCTACAATCCACACCAGATAGCTCACAACCACCCCAACTTCTTCAACCACCCTCTTTTGTATTACACAGGTACCTATACACACACTTGATACACACAAACCATATCAAATAATAACACTATAAATAAATGTTTAATAACAGAGATATTGCGAAGAGAATAGGTGCAATCATAACAGACAGAATTGCACCAGCTTTGCAGTGGGTCATTTGAGTTGTTACTGTCTCATTTTTACTGGCAGGCTAGTAACAAGGCTATTATCTATTAAAATTAATTCAACTGATGAATTATGATTTACTTTAGTTTAGGCCCTACCTCAGTTTTCTTCCATGCTCCAATATTACCTATTTGTGGAGTTCTTAGTAGCAGAAGGTAAATAAGATTATTTACTTCCTTCCTAAAAACTTTCACTTTTGGTCTTGTGTTCAGAACAGCATTTGAAAGACAACATTTGTTCTTGAACAAAATGTTTGTATTTCATGGTCTGTATAAATACACATTTCAAGAGATTGTAAACTTATTTGTATTTTATGCTGCTTCTTGGTTTCCATTTCTTCACACAAGCCTCAAATCATTCCTGGATGAAAAAATCGGTAAACTAAATTCAGAGGCATGATCCAGGACGAGATAAAAGCCACCATCTTCTAGATTTATTTATGTTGTTACTATGCTCAAACTATATCTTTCAGCTTCTAAAGACTTTAGAATAATTTGTTTTCTCTAAACCAATTTGTATCATGTCAAAGTGAAATTGCAATTTTACAGCCACCTGGGGGAAGAAGTGATCCCCTTCCATAAATATAAAATTAATCTGCATAAAATATGTACAGAGATAACCACGAAGACTTTAAAAGTGTTCTGTATGAAGGGGAGGTGTGCAAGAAAAAGCAATGATCGATGGTGGGGAACCATTATAAAGTAACTTCATCGGGTAGGCTCTAATTAGTTAGAAAATTAATGTCAACAATGAGAACAGGTTAGTGTAAATATTCATTTGGGGCTAGGTCCAGAATCTGAGACACATTTTACCACTGAGCCCCATAGCCCAAAATGAAACCTTAAGAGACACAGTACATATGAATAATGTGGCATTTGGAGGGGCCAGTATATTGAACTCAGAAATTATGAGCAGTCCTGCTATATACTGGTCATTCAAGACTATGGAGATATCAATATTAGATGTGTATCTCACTTCTCTACATTAGCTTCACATGAAGGCAACAGATGTGATAAAAAGGAAAAAACACCCTCAAACTGATAAGATGGCAAGAGAGTATGGGAAACATCTCAGAAAACACGAGAAAGGAAAGGGGAAAGCACATTACTGTTACCAAATAAGTTTCACACTTTACAAAAAATGTGGTTTTGGATTACCAGTGAAGCCCTAACTTCATAATATTTGATGCTAGCAAATATCACAGTCTTTAGAATAGTCTGGATGTTTCCTGTATGACTCCATCTTCCTGTGCTGTTTGGGAGGGAAGGATATTGACTATGAACCCAAGGTTGAATTTGAGTATAATTACGCAGACACCTTGAGTGATTCTAGCCTGATCTAGCAACCAGAGTTTTCTGTAGGATCTTCCAAAGGCAGTTTAAAATACTTCTACTGGTCTCTCAGACAATGCTATGCCTTTCTGAGTCTGTCATATATATTCATCATTTATACTCACTCAAATACTTTATCACACATTTTTATAACTTTCCTTTAGACACCACATTTTTACTATCTTTGTTTGTTTTTTCCATTTTTTTTTCATCTGGGGAGGATTCCCAGTGTAGCTTCTTCCTAGTAAGTAAGGGGAACCCTTGAGAGGGGAATCAAGTGAACAAGGATGTGTTCAGATGTTGCTCCTTCAGCCCAGAAGTTAACACATCAGTCTCAGGAAGTGCTCAAAGATAATTTATAATTTAATTCCAACTCTGCAAGTATAGCTTTCTTAATTTGGATGATTTTGTTTCATCAATAAAATCAGCCATTTTGCTTATCAACCTGTGACTATGTGGTAAGTTCAATGGGCGTGTGTGTGTGTGTGTGTGTGTGTGTGTGTGTGTGTGTGTGTGTTTTCTTGCTCTTTTGTTTCAACATGATTTAAAACAAAAACTATGTGAACCTCCCTTTGTAATCAAATATGTTTTTTAACCATAAAAAGCAACACAGAATCCCTGAAATCACAGTTAAATCTTGAATAGGGTGAGAATATCAAGGGTTTCCAACATGAGAAATGCTTGACCTGAAAATAGATCAGAAAAGGTGTAGTAAACGTGGGATTATGCAGTGTGGGAACAGAATGTTTTGCTCACAGGATTTTGGAGCCAGGTGAGACTCATCCATAGACTGCATTGAGAAGGATCACAAGAAGAAACTAAAGAGTAATGGTCATCAATGCATGTGGAACACACTTCAAGGAGCACAGAAGGCTATGAATGAAGAACAGCAGACAAAAGCTAACAAAAGAAGAATAGAGAGTTTATTGTCATCATTGTAGTCAACCTACAGATAAGGGGGGTTATGCGGTTGGACACTGCATTCTGACATTGTGATCTGCAGTATGATTTAACATCATGGGACAGGTAGCCCATGAGTCACAGGTTGGACACAACTGATCTAGATTTTCCTAAATTTGAGGAGTGATACCTTGTGCAGATTTTCTAAGTATAAACCAAGCAGTCTCAGAATTAGAGAGCATTTGAGTCGTATCAAGGAGCTTAGAATAAATTTACTTTTTCACTGAGAACCCAATTTTCTGCTTTCTTGATAACAGAACTGTTATCAAGGACTGAACTCTAACAAAAAGCTCTTCATTTTTATGTGTAGTGACAGTTTATGCTTCAAATTATCGGTTCTTTCTTAATCTTTCTTTTTTCATCTTTCCAGAACACAGTTCAGTAAAAAGCTTCGATGTTCACTTCCAAAATTCCTGCATCTAATCAATATGTATTGGGCATCTGTAGTATGCTAATGACCCTTCTGAGCCTTGGGTTGGATAAGTGAACAAAGTAAGATTGGCTTCGTGCATTCCTGTGTTTCTCTCTGGAGTGAAGGGATTACAAGTCTCTGGCTCCCCCACACCACCATTTTTTTTTTTTGCCTCATCGTGTTTTAAGTAACATGGGGCTATCTATGTTCTCTTGAGACACAGCAGACACGGTTACACTTGGAAGAATTAGTCGCTGACATTGCATCTCCCTAGACAAACTCAGGGAACCAACCATGTTAAACACATTTAAATTTTGAACTACTGCTAATCCTTAACTGTGTATCCTTAACTAAACAGTTAAGGGATATAGGAAATTATTGCATTAAATTTATTGCATTAAGCTTGCATAAACAAGTTTAATGATACTTCTTTGGACTGTGTTTAATTAATAACAGAAGATACTGCACCTATTCGTACTGCATGTATTCTCTCTCTCTCTCTCTCTCTCTCTCTCTCTCTCTCTCTCTCTCTCTCTGTGTGTGTGTGTGTGTGTGTGTGTGTGTGTGTGTTTGGTGCATGCATGTGTATACCTATGGTTTATTACATGTCAGTGAATATGTGTGTGCCACAGACATTTGGGAGCATTTGGATAAGTGTACAAGGCAAAGGTTAATATTGGGTGTCTTACCTATGTTGCTCTCCACCTTTATTTTTTAAACGTTATATCTCCCTAAACTTGAAGCTCAGTAATTTGACTATGTTGGCTAATCTGGGAGCTTCAGGACTTGCCTGTCTCTAACCCACAGCACTGGAGTTACAGGAGGGTATCTCCACACCTGAGTTTTTGTGTGAACGTCAGGAGTGTGGTGTTAGAAGAATGGAAAGTGACAAAAATTTCATTTTTAGTTATTTTTCAGTGTTACTCAGCCTTCTGACCAGACTTCCTTCTCCACATTAGAATTATGAATAGGTTCTTATTCATGAATGGGCTTACTGTGCTCCTTGGTCTTATCATGTATCTCAAAAGTTCCCTTAATGATAAACTTGGCTTTCCCCAGCCTTTGCTATAGCATTGTGTTTGAATATTTCATTTAAAGGTGCAAGCTTTAACAAAATATTTTCTTAAATGTTTCTACCGATGAAATGGCTTTTAAATACTACAAAATTCATTTCTTTTAGAATACAGTGAGTTAAAGGCTTTCTGTGTCTGACTTGAGTAATTTTAACTAGATGAATTTTCTAAGGTTGACTATATTGCTTTTCAACTCTCCAATTATGGAAACAAATAAATCACAGTGTAGCAGCAAGAGATATTTTTAATTCTTCTAGCCTTTCTCTTCAGGGTTCTACTTATATGTTAAAAGATGAAATTGGGAGGCATTAGCATGGCTACTACGGCTCAGAGAAGGAAGCTGTGTATACTCTTCTGGCAAATGGCTATAATAAACATGACTGTTTATCATGCATCTTATGCTTTGAGGAAAGACTTAGAAAATTCTGAGGCTATTAGACTTCTACTATGACTACAGGGTTAAATGTCACCTTCTTACCTGCATCTAAATTTTTGCTAAGGATTTACAATTATTTTCTTGTGTAGCAAAATGAAAAAAGGGTACAATGAATTCAAATTCCTAAATAAGTTCAATTAATCAGTCATTTTTTTTTTATTTTCAGACTCCCGTATACCCATAGAAAACTACAAAATTTTGGCACATGTCTAACTCAGGCCTAATTCTGCTGTGGACATAGGTGCTGGTAGAGAAATGCCTTTATTTGTAAGTTTTTGAAACACAATTGTATAGAAAGGATTGAAAAAAATAGAACATATTCTTTTCCAAGCAATTAATTTTTTTTTCATTTAGTGTAGGCATAGTCTATTAGGCAATTAACTATGGTAAGCTCAATTATAGAAAACATAATTCATCTGATTTAGAAACTTAACTGACAAGGCAAGTGAACTTTTGCTAACCTTGTAGAGCAGAATTAGAAAGTAATAGGGAAACAAGACTTGATCTTTCTGGGTGATATTGAATGGTATCAGAGCTAAAATATAGGAATATAACCTTGCAACTCTGAAATAAAGAACAAAGCATAACTCCTGAAATATTCAATAACATTTCACTCTTCACTTGTCATTAGAAAAAATGTACTTTATCTCCACATAGAAGAAAGAGCTAAATGTTATACCCTATAAGTATTAAATTTATTACTTAATTATTGGTCAAAGAGGTCTTACAGAAGCCCTAACATTGCAGGATGTTGCCAAAGTAATACGGAATTCCCATCTGTAGGCTGTGAATACCATTGGTGAATAAAGAAACTGCCTTGGCCTGTTGATGTTGAAGTTAATGCTTGGAGAAAAGAGTCAGAGTCAGAGAGAAGCCATGTAGCCCTACTACAGACAGATGCTTCTGTAGGGTCAAACAGGTCCTGGTGAGTTAGGTTTGGGAAGCTGCATCCCCACATCCGTGGTTTGCCTCTCCCAGACAGACCAGGCCCTGGGAGCCAGGATGGAGAAGTTGTGCCACCTTCTTTCACAGCTACCCTCTCCAGGACAGACCAGACCTTGGGTGGCAGAAGTGGGATTCCCCTCTGTATGCTGTGAATACCATTGGTGGATAAAGAAACTGTCTTGGGCCTGTACAGGAAATAGAGGTAGCCAGGAAAAACTAAACTGAATGCTGGGAGAAGGAAGCAGAGTCAGAGAGAAGCCATGTAGCCCCACCAGAGACAGACAACAGAACTTTACCCGGTAAGCCACAACCACGTGCTGATACACAGATTAATAGAGACAGGATATAATAGAGTTTAGGATATGAGTTAGCCAGAAATACACTTAAGGTATTGGCCAAACAGTATTGCAAATAATATGGTTTCTGTTTGATTATTTTGGTTCTGGGCAGCCAGGATGAATAAGTCATCTCCCTACAACAAATTGGTGCCCATGTGGCCAACTAAAATCCACTTAAAACCTAAGAGAGCTTGAAAAGGAATTCTAGAC
>JAQHUG010000020.1:8118199-8141530 GCA_028555095.1 Dicrostonyx torquatus | reverse complement strand
GCATAACTGAAAATCAAGAATGACGATACCTCCAGCAGTTCTTTTATTTCTCAAGATTGTTTTAGCTATCCTGGCTTCATCCCAGAGAAGCAGGGATGATCTGACATATGAAAATCAGTAAATATAATCCACCACGTAAACAAATTTAAAGAAAATAATGTGACCATATCAATAGATACAGCAAAGGCCTTTGACAAAATCCAACCTCCCTTCGTGATGAAAGTTCTGGAGAGATAGGGTACAAGGGACATACTTAAACATAATAAAGGTAAGTGACAGAAAGCCTATAGCCAACAACAATTTAAATGGGAAGAAAGTCAAAGCAATTCCACTAAAATTAAAAACAAGACACAAGATAAAATTGTCCACTCTCTCCATAGATTTTTCAATATAATACCTGAAATTTTAGCCAGAGCAATAAGACAACTGAAGGATATCAAGAGAATACAAACTGGAAAAGAAGAATTCAAAGTATCATTATTTGCAGATGATATGATGGTATACATAATCAACCCAAAAAGTTCCACAAGGAAATTCCTACAGCTGACAAATACTTTCATCAAAGAGACTGGGTACAAGAATAACTCCAAAATAATCAGTAGGTTAAATAAGTTAGAACATTCTACTTAACTGTGGGAAATACTATGTCATGGGATGGAATCTTGGGCTGAACAAAAGAAGAAAACTAGCAGAGCGTGGCCCTTCACTGTCCACTTCCTGACTGAGGATATAGTTTGATCAGCTCCTTCAACCTTTCTGCCTATTGCCACGAATTACGTACAGGGATAGACTGTACCCTCCATCTGTAAGGCACAATGGGGCTCCTTCCTTCCTTCCCTCCTTAAATTGTGTTTCTCAGGCATTTAACATAGCAAACAGAAAATGAACTAGTACAGTAAGAGGTATTTCTCCAAAATACATATTTGCAATTGTCTAACCATTTGTGTTAACTGAAGAGTAAAATAATACATATATGCCCCACCCATGAAGTTTTTCATCTAATACCAATTACTGCCTAACTTTAGGGGCTAAGTATAGTAGAATATGGACAATAAAACTTATCTGAAATATAGGATTTTTTAATCATAATTTTAAAATATAGTTCATCTTATTAAGTTACTTTAATTATATGTCTTGGTAAAGGATGATTTTTTTTAAAAAAAACTAGGTTAATGTAAAATATGATCTGTGTAGCAGGGTTCATTAACTTTTTTAATAATAGTAGAGTAAATGTCTAGGGACTTTCAAATATTTGTTTAAAATTTAAGAAATCATACGTTCATATAAAAAGTCATAAGCAGAGTATTGTACAGAACAATAGATATTTGAATAGATACATTGATGCATTGTAAACTTCATACGTGTGTCTGCATATGTCTATGTGTGATGTGTAAAGACAGGGTTTTTCTGTACCACAGTTGCTCCCAAATAATCACTCAAACGTTTAATATTGATTAGAAATACTTGGGCAATAGTTCAAGCTTATTAGTAACTAGCTCTTACATTTTACGTTTACCCATATTTCTTATTTACTCTCTGCTACACAGTGGAACCTTTGTTAGCATGGCACATTCATCTCCTGCCCCCACAGCATCAGGCTAGTGACTCCTCTGACTCCACCCTTTCTCATTCTGTCATTCTCAGTTTGGCTTTTCTGCCTAACTTTATTCTGTTCATCTATTGGCCAGTCAACTTGTTTATTAAACTAATCATAGCAATATATAGTCACACAGTGTACAGAAGGATCACTCCACAGCATATGTGAGTGCATGTGTGTTTGAATATGTATGTGTTCTAGTTTTCAAATAACCTTCATGCTGAAACTAAGCCACTTTTTATTTTATCCTGTAAAAAATTTCAAGATATGATAGAAGGAAATATTGCAGCTGGAATAATTACTTTTATCAACAGGATGCTCTAAGGCATTATTTTTTAATATGGGTAGTCACAAATATTTTATTTGTGGAAAAATAACTGCTTTCATACATTCTACAAAACAATATCTTCTAATTCAGAAACTAAACTTGTCTTTTAGCATTTTTCCTCCATATGCAAATGAAATCATGGGTAGCCCAAGACTTTGGCCATCTCAAGGTGCATGGTGTTGCATTTTAATTTGCTTTATTTACTTACAGGACATCATATTTTTAAGTCATTTACCAACCTAAAATCCACACAAAAGTTCAAGACAGCATCCACACCAGTGTCAGAATTGGAGGAATGGCTTTGTTATTATTACTTCTCTAATAAACTCCCTTTAAACAAAGACTTTCATGTCTTAAATCATAATTGTTTTGTGGATGTACTGAATGTGGAAACTCTTATGCACTGTGTTTGCTCTGTGTGGTAATAAATAGATGTTTTACTTTTTGAGATTATAATATAATTACAACATTCTCCCTCCCCTTTCCTCCATCCATGCATATGTGTATATATAAATACATGCCTAAATACAAATTGCTCGCTGTGTAATGTTATTTGTATGTAGTTTCAGGGATGGTCTTATGGTATTGGATAGCCAATTGGTGTGTATTGTTCCCTGACAAGGACAGTTATTCCCACTCTGTGTACTCCATACTTGCCTACAGTTTTTTTTTGTTTTTTTTTTTTGCATATGGTTGAGCTTCCCCTATTCAGTTTTGCAGGTTTGTTAATATCATTATTTTTCGGCTCACATTTAGGCAGTCTTAGTGATGAGACGTTATGGGGGTAGCTTCTGATATTACAAGGAGACATATTCCAATAACATACTCCTTGATCCTCTCTGGCTCTTACAGTTTGACCCCTGTACTACAATGAATATTCCCCAAGCCTTAGGTGTGGGAGTCTTTTTGATGTTTCTACTGGAAATGGGTTCCATGAGCCTACATTTTGATTGGTTATGGTTTTCTCTAGTTTTTCAAATATAAGTTCCCTTTATGAAGTGTGAAGACCGTACTTACTGGTGGGTATAAAGATAAACATTTAAATTGCTGCTAGTGATTATGCTGGTTTAGTAAAGCTGTGGTTTTTGTTTCACTCTCAATGTCCATGAGTTCACTTGTTTTTGATTATATTGAGATACAATTTCCCTGGTTTGCATTTGTTGGAAAAACAGGACTTTCCATTTTGATCCCTTTATAAATACTACTGACTAAATCATAAGTGCCCTTTTACAATCAACTATAAGAAGCCATACCCAGAGATGTCGAGTTCTAAATGAATTTTCCAGGGATGCACATGAATCAAGACAACAATATTCTGCCAATGGTGCCAAAAGTTCCTGTCACTCTCAATTGCAAATTTCATCCACCTTATCTCAGTTGACTTATTAGAACAAGGCTCAATATTCACAGTAGCACTTAAATATCACCTAAATCCAAGATGAATCAGTTCCAAGTTACAATTCATTCTGGAGCAAACTATTCTCAATTTTGAACCAATGATCAACATGCCATGCATTTCCACATATGTGAGTGCAATCGGCACAGGAAATAAAATCCATCCCCCAAAGGGAAAATTGGAAATGTGAAGAAATAGATCCCTAGTTGATCTGTTTCCTAACATGAAAACAGCATTGACCATCAAGATTAATGATTAATACTCTCTGGGTTCATGCTGAACCTCCCGGCACCCTTGGAAAGAAGTTCCACCCTATCTGCACATGGGTTGGGTGCCTCTACAACTTTATTAAGTAAATATTTGACTCTCAAGCTTTCAGGCAGTACCTTCACCCATAACTTATCTGGGCGCTTTTTACAGTGACGATCTCATGGGTTGCAGGTGTGAATCTATGGATTTCCCTGCAGATGGCTCTATACAAGGCTTCATTCCGAGTAGTTACCACATCTCCATTCATGAATCCAATGGGCTCTGACCTGGAGGGTCTTTGTGGTGGTCTTGCCCTTGGTACTCCATCTCCTGGCTCTTGTACTCAAAGTTTATAATGCTATGCTTGTTTTAGACACTACACCCTGTTTTTTCTTGAAATGGTTGAATTGTTTCTTCTCACATAGTCACTTGGCCACATCATTAGCATGTTCTCCATTGGGGAAACTACTACTTTAGATGTCTGTTCCAAGACTTACTCAAAGTAGAATTAGTAATAGCAATAAATTGAGAATTGTTCTAATATGCAAGTTCTACTTCTCTGGTGGATAATGATTCCATTTTAACAATCACTTCGCTTTTTAAATATTTTACCTTGAATATATAAAAGGAACGAGGTTGCTTTTGTAGAACTTCACATAAAAATTACCTCAGTAAAATCCTCAGTTTAACCACCTAGTATTAGGCTAGATACAGGATCCTTCTACTTTTATTCCACAGTTTCAAAAGCATGAATTCCCCTTGCCCAATCATGAGTTCCTCTGGGGAATAAAAAAGAATATTTCCCTACTTCCCCTCCTATTTCTATCCCCTTTATTTCCTTCAGTTGTCTTTTTTCTCCAGGTAAGAATTCAAGTACTATCCTGAATAAGTAAGGAGAAGTGGACAACCTTATCTTGTTCCTGATTTTAGTGATGAAATGCTTTGAGTTTCTGTCCATCTAGGTTAATGGCGACTGTGAGCTTCCTGTAAACTGCCTATATTATCTGAAGCTATGTTTATTGTATCCCTAGTCTGTCCAGTACTTTTATTATGAAGAACTGTTTGATTTTTTTCCCAAAGGTCTTATATGCATCTAATGAGATGATCACATGGATTTGGCCTTCAGTCTGTTTTTAACTTGAATAACAGCTATGGATTTACATACGTTGAGCCATCCATGTACCCCTGGGAAGTAATGTATTTGATCATGGTGGATTATCTTTTTTATTTTCAATTGCTCTTGAATTTGGTTTGTAACTATTTTATTGAGGATTTTTTCATCTATGTTGATGTAGGAAAGGTCTATAAGTCTCTTTTTTGTTGGGCCTTTATGTGGATTAGGTATCAGTTTAATTATGGCCTCATAAAAAGAATCATACAATATTCCACCTGTTTCTATTTTTCAGAATAATTTGAAGAATATTGATGTTAATTTGAACGTTTGGTAGAATTCTGCATCGAATTCATCTGGCACTGAGCTTTTTTTGTGGGGGTGGAGGAGCTTTTAATTACTGCTTCTGTTTCACTGGAGGTTATTGGCTTGTTTAATTTGCTTATCTGATCTATATTTAATTTTGGTAGGTAGTGTATATAAGGAAATTTATCCCTTTATCTTAAGTTTTCCAGTGTGGAGGACTACATTTTTTTTATTTGATTGCTTGTTTTGTTTTTAAAGTATGTTTTTATTATTCTCTGGATTTCCTAAGTGCCTATTGTTAGGTTTCCCTATTCACCTCTAATTTTATTAATTAGGATCTTTGGAACTTCTCTCTCCACCTTCTAGTTACTCCGGCTAAGGGCATATCGATGTTACTGATTTTCACAAAACAAAAACCAACACAGGGCAGATCTGTGAGACACCATAGCGAGTGACTGTGAGCTTCATGTGTGAGCTCTTCAAGCGCATTCAAGAAACTGTTCATCCCTACCGACCAGTGTTCGCGGCCCCGGAAAGTGTTCTGTGTACCAACAGAGGAGAAAGCTAAACACCAACCCAGCTGCTAGAGCTTCGGTCAACAATGGTGACTGGTGCACATGATAATGCTGGCGCATTAATGGCAAAAGGTTGTGGAAGTACACAGTCGCTCTATGATTGAATTTAAAACGCACTGCATGCGATGGAAGCCATGCCTGACCCTGTTCAGGTGTCCAAGGACGTGAGACTAGGTAAGTCATGGATCTTGGAGAAAACCATAAAGCCAATGATAATGGCACAGGGACCTATCTCTTCTGCATGTATTGGCTTTTTGGGAACCTATTCTATATGGATGCACACCTTCGTAGGTCGGGATGGAGGGGAAGGTCTTGGGCTTCCCACAGGGCAGGGTATCCTGCCCCATCTTAAGGAAGCAAGGGGATGGTGGTGGGGTAGTGGGAGAGCAGGAGGGCCTGGGACAAGGGGAGTAAATGTAAATTTTTCTTTTAACAATAAAAAAGGGGGAAAAAAAGAAAACCAAATACCACTGCTCTGACTAAGGAGTATAGGGATAAATTTCTCCTAGGGACATTCAGCTCTACTCATATATTAGTGGCTCTCTCAACCATCACCAGAGAAGCTTCCTCCTGTTCTAAGTGAGGATACATACAGAGACCCGCATCCGGACAAAGTGCAGATAACGAAAGACTCTGGAACATTCAGCCCTAAATGTGCTGTTTCCATTAAATCTCTCCCCATTGACTCAGAGACCTGTGTGGGAGAGATAGCAAGAAGATTGTAGGGTCTAATGGGGGTGGAAGACACTAAAAACAAAACAAAACAAAACAAAGCTTTCTGGACACGACAGGATGAATGTTCCTATGAACTTACAGGAGATATGCCAGCATATACAGGACCTGAAGGGGACTGAGGCAGATGGAGTCACCGTGCTGTGTGTGGAAGGGAACCTACATTCCCATTCCTAACCTAGAAGCTACTGCCAATTGAGAACCACTAGCAAAGGAAAAATTAGTTTCTCTAATGGAGTCTTATTGGGTAAAAAACAGCACGCTCATGCCCAGCAATAGATGACTAACACAAAATGGACTCAGGGGTATTTTTGGAAGGTTTTTGTCTCATAATGCCTCATCCACGCATTTTTCCTGCATGTTTTCTGCTTATATTTTATGGTTCCTTATTTTATGTCTTTATGGGATTTCTGTGTGTATGAATGTGTACATCTCTGAGTCTACATGTTTCTTTTGAATTTGATGTGGGGTGTCTTTTCTTTCTGCTCATCTGTTTTTTATCCTATTCATTTTTTCCATTTTTTATGTTAGTTTCTTTTTTCTTTTTTATTTTTCCTTTCTTCTTTCTCTTCTTAGATGCTTGTTTGTAAGTGGGGGGTAAGTGGGGAGACAGAAAGATGTGGGAGGAGTTGAGTGAGAAAAATGGGAATCAAAATATATTATATAAAAATTCAACTTTTAATTGAAAAAAATAAAGAATAAATCTCTGTTCTTTATTTTGCCTAAGACTCACAACACAGCTCAGTTAGCAGTCACCCCTGTATGTGTGCAACAGAGTGAAGTGTCCTCCACAAATGTCTCATTTATTAGTCCTCACCGAAAATTTCCTAAAGACTACTATGGCTTCCCTTAGGACAACGGGATGATTCATACTTTGTACCTCAAGACTCTTCCAGTTTCTAATAACCCAGATACAAAGGTACAAAGATACTTTAGATACTAGCTACAACAGTATTCCCACATCTCCTTTTCATATTTATAAGTGAATGCACATGTATTCTCATAAAAATATGAGAATTATCTATGCTGAAAGACATAGATAAATAAAATCAAAGTATTTACAACTGTTGCAAATGATGGTAGAGCAAAGAATAAGTTGTTGGCTTTGGGACTTTGATGCGTGTCTGTGTCCTTATTGGTCAGCAGCACTTTCTCACACTGTCCTAACATGGTAAAATAAGTGGCATGGCTTTGTGGACACCCTAGGAAAAGACATCGATCCAACCATATAAGAGTCACTGCATTCGTCAAAGGCTCCACATGCTGATACTTTTGATTGGGATTTCAGGATTTCAAGATAGGGACTTAGGGTTATATTCATACAACAGGAGGGCATGGTTAAAATAAGTCATATTGAAAATTTCTTTAAAACAAAGTTTTGCAGTGACAACATATTAAATGTGATGTATTGAGCACAGCAAGAAAATATCAAACTCACTGTTTAAAGAGAGCAAAGCTGTCATTTGAAAAGTGTTAGTGTAATAACACAGGTGGTGCATAGATGATCTAAATAATCTTCTGAAATCAGGACGCCCAAGCACACCACAGCATTCTAGCTTCTCCAGAATGTGAGCAAGAGTGCACGAGATTTACACAGAAACAATCACCAGGGAGAGACACAGGTGTGGGCAAAGATCATTCAAAGGATGGGGAATGGCATTATTGATCAATGTGCATAAGTGAGGTTGAGAAAGAAGAAGCAGAACAGCATTTTATTACGTGTGTGTGTGCATGTGTGCATGTAGTGTAGGTGTCCACAGATGCCAGAAGAGGGTGTTGGGATCCCTAGGAGCTGGAATTTCATTCAGTTGTTAGCCATGTGATGTGGGTGCTGGAAAACCACTGGGAATGAAATTCAGGTCTTTTACAAGGGCAGCTCATTCATACTATTAACTTCTGAGCCATACCCCAAGCTCCCAAGAACAAGGAGATTTCACAGGAAAATATCTGCCCTAACTGGGGCTAGCTGAAGTTGAAACACCAGTATGAGCAGGTTGAGGTCATAGCAAGCCACTTTAAAGATGCTTCGAATGGAAGAAAGATACGTCCACAGGACATGGACATACGGTAGTTTTCGTTATTCAGACTGTGGCTCATTATCAGAGCAAATGAGATTTCTGAAGGACAGGAAATAATAAAAGATCATGATAAATCTCAGGAAAAACCAACATTTATGCGATGTTCAGAGAATGAATAAGTAGATGTATTTTAAGCTTGGAAATAACCCAAGAACAATAGATAGTTCAAGAGAGCGAAAAAGAAGACAGAGTTTAAGACTGGTGGCCAAATCCAAAACAATATGCCAGAAAATAAATACCCAAAATCATCAATCCATGCAATAATGGATGAACACCAAATAACATTTCAGTGCCTTATTAATGTAGTTATTTTGACACATGTGGCTTGTGGGAGCCTAGAACAAAATGAATAGCAAAGAAATAAAACCGCACGGTCGGAGCACTAGAGGGAGATGACATATCCAGGGGATGTTGGGGGAGTTTAATTATAACGGATGCCACCACAGAAAACACATCTGAAGGCAGGAAGCCAGAGGGTGGGAGGAAAGAGCATTTGTAGCCACCTTTCATCCATCAAAGCTGCTACACTTCCTCCTTCATGGCTGTTCCGAGTCTGTTGCTTTAAATAGCAGCAATTTCCTATATACCAGCCTGAAGTTGGAGTCAATGTTGAAAGTGAATATAAATATAATATATGATCTTACATATCCTGCATGGGTGTTGTAACAACGAGCTTTGAAGAGAGCCCAACCTGAAGCTATCAGTTATATAAAAATAACATCCAATGTCGAAGTGATTGGTTTTTGAGCTTTGGCTACTCGGAACTAAACACATGTTAAATGTCACAAGCAAGATCTTCCTTTCCTCTGAGATTTGATGGTCATGCAATCTGGGAAAAGTACAAAAATTAGAGGTGCGTCCCTAATTATTCCATAAGTCTAAGTAGTGGGATTTTGATGAGAAAACAAATCCAGGACTTTCAGCTGTGAGCCAAACATCAGCTGGCTAACAGTGAATGACTAACATCTGTATTCTGGCCAGCTCTGAACACTGACTTACAAAAACACTTTGAGAAACACCTTGGTTATATATTTTCTTTAAACTTTGACTTTTAAGAGACAGGGTCTCACTATGTATTCTTGGCTATCCACTAGGCTGTCAATCACAGATTGACAAACTCAGAGATCTGATATGGGATTCTCCTCTTTATACTGTGAATCCCATTGGTTAATAGAAAAAACGGTCTTAGGCCTGCTTAGGAAAAATAAGGTAGGTGGGGAAAACTAAACTGAATGCTGGGAGAAAGAAGGCCAAGTTAGGGAGCAGCCATATAGCCCCACCAGAAACTTGCCAGTAAGCTACAGCCACATAGTCATACACAGATTAATGGAGATGGGTTAATTTAGGATGTAAGAGTGAGCAAGAAATATGCATAAGCTAAAAAGCCAAGAAGTGATTTAATTAATACAGTTTCTGTGTGATTTTTTTTCATGTATAAGTGGCTGGAATCATACAAGTTGCCCTCCTACTACAGAGATCCACCTGCCTCTGCCTCCCAAGTGCTGGGAATGAAGGTTTACATCACCATGCCTAGAGCAATATGCTTTGAAAGTTATAACAACATCAATAAAGATAATAAAGTCTCGTACCTTGATGGAATAGATACCATGGCTCATATTCATGATCTAATGGTTTATGTAAAGATTAGTGCATCAATGTTTTAGACAGATGATGTTTGTTTTACATTCTAATATTTATGGGAACATTCAGGGTAATAAATACAATATCTTGCCAGCAAACATATAGGTAAGGGCACAACAGTACTGTGTTAAATTCCTTTACTTGTTTTAAATGCTCTTCATTCAGGCAAACCACAATTGCTAATTGATCTTGTAGACTGTGCTAGCCATGTTCACCATTTGTACTGCAAGGTAATTTCATCAGATACATTCTCGAAAGCAGTGCCTAACTTAATATACTGGAGAAAAATAGCTAAACTAATTATAGCAAAATTTCAGTTGGACTGTAATTCATTAGAAGTGATGACTACAAACTGTGTAACATGGGTGTATCAGGGTGATAGCTCATAGCTATGACAGACTGTTTGGGACACATATATATTTTGTATTCAGCAGACAGGGCACAGAACCATACATGTGCAATTTTAGTACAACCCTACCCTAATTTTCATTCTTGTTGAAATTTTATCTTTTTGTGACTACAATCTAGCAATATTACAGATGCTTTTTCTTTCTCTTTCCTTTGTTTCACCTGTCTATCTCTTATGCATGTTATATTGGCCACTGCTGCTTAGTGGTAATGAGTGTGTGGTACTTTTAGCATCCTTCCAACCTGTCTGGATTCTTAAATTTGGTTTATTGTTTCTCTTGCAATTTTAAATAAGTTGGCTGACAGTTGTCGCTGATTAGGAGGCTCTGTTTTGCTGTCTGATAACATATAGAAGGCTTTCATCATAATTAAAGGTTGTGGGAAAGGCAGAGGTGGCTATTTTATAATGAATAATAAAGAGGTGACTCAGTGACAGTCTTACCTGCCATGCATATATATGCAGTCTTCATCAACACAATAAATAAGGAATATAGTATTTAAATAATATAGCAATAGATATAAATTTATACTAAAACTTCACTTCATAGAAATTCCAGGTAAGATCCAAAGTTAAGCAGGATAAGAATGGGTATCTAGCAGGGTGAGATGGATCAGGCCTTTAGTTTCAGCATTTGGGAGTCAGAGGCAGGAGGATCTCAGTGAGTTCAAGTCCAACATGGACTACAAAGTGAGTTCCAGAAAAAAGGGTCTGGAATGGCTGTCTACAGTTTAAATATATTAAATATATTAATTCATTGTTTTATTCTATCCCACACATGGCAACTAACATAATCCACTAATTCCAAAATAAGTAAATGGACTATTTTATAACCTATTGTCAAATTCTATACATTCTCAATTACACAAATTGAACATGTTATGTTAAGGAATAAGTACATATGTAAATATATGCCCTTCATAGCAATTAATAAAAAATGAGGCAACATAGTTGAGGGAGAGTGGTGAGGGGCATATGGGAAGCTTTTCAGGGAGGAAAGGGGATGGCAAAATGTGCTTATGTTATATTCTCCAAAATTAACAATATTTTTATAAATTCACAAAGTTTTCACATTCTGACTCACTGGGAAGGTCACCTTGCTGTCTTTCACTATCTGCCCTGAGAGTGACTTCAATCCAAAGAAGCAGAAGGATGGAGGTGGGGACCAACCACGCTTCAGCCTGTGCTTCAAAGTCTTTGCTCACTGTCTTCTCCCACACTGACCTGAGTCCCTTTTTTTTTTTTTTGGTTTTTTTTTGTGTGTGTTTTTGTTTTTTGTTTTTTCGAGACAGGGTTTCTCTGTGGCTTTGGAGCCTGTCCTGGAACTAGCTCTTGTAGACCAGGCTGGCCTCGAACTCACAGAGATCCGCCTGCCTCTGCCTCCCGAGTGCTGGGATTAAAGGCATTGCCACCACCGCCCGGCTTGAGTCCCTTTCCCTGTGGATTTATTGTCACCTCCTCCCCAGCTCTCACAAATGAAGACTTGGTGCTCTAAATCTGGCCCAGGTCCCTTAAAGTCGTGCCTGTACTAACCTTCTGCCATGCTTTGTTAGCCTTATCTTTCCTGTCTACATAATGCCACCGTAATAACACTACTGAAGGCTATTGTCAGCTACTTTCTAGAAATGTAGTCTCTAAAGATCATTAAAACTAGATGATTTCTCTTTTTTTGTACAGAATGTCTAAGCATTTCCCATACTAATAATGATCTATGTAAGACTTAATTGTGTATGTCAGTGTGAAAAGGGAACAAATTAACAAGAATTTGTGCAAAAGCAAGAATCCAGAATGGCATCATGACCCCTTGGAGATGTGTGCAAACTCAGTTCAGAGTCTCCGTTTTCAATTCTTCAGAAGTCTAGAGAGTGCAGTGGTGTTTCATGATTGGGAGCACTCCTTTCATGGTCTTTTCTGAAATGGGTCCCTTTCTAAACACATTTATCCTACAACAGCCATTATTAAACTTGTTAGCTCATGAAACACTTCATTTTTCTAATGATTTTTGGGGTTATAGGGTTGGAAAGGGCAGAGCTTGGAACATCCAGGGCTTCTTCAGAGAGTTTCTAGATTACCCCAACTGCTAATACTGTGCGCCTAATCTTTCTGGAGATCTCTGGAGAAAGGAGCCCTTCTTTGAGTTTCTATAGTGTAAATACCCGCCTGTGGTCATCTTCAACATATCAATATGATACCACTGCATTCAGATTAGGGACTGAGACATCTCGGTTACCTGTCCATGTTTGCCTTTCAGAATTTAGAGCACAAATGTCTATGATCAATGGGATTTCTCACTGTCCTTCACCAAGGCACATCCAAGCTGTCTCCCTTGTGTAAACACATGGAGAATTTTAAGATATTTTTTTTCCTATTTTTGATGAGTACAGAACCTCTCAGCTTTTGCCCACTCTGGTTATTTTCAAAAGTTTGCAAAGGGTTGGGCCTCCCTCCTTCCTTCTCTCCTTCCCTCCCTTCCTCCTTCCCTCCCTTTCTCATCCCCATCAACTAGAAGCACAAGAAACCTTCCATATCACCCTCTTGATAGAAAGGAGATAAACCACATGGTATAACTTCAAAAACGTTTCACACTGGGAGACACACATCTCTTAGGACATCTTCAAGGGTGTCCACTGGCAGAGGTTCTACTTCTGTGATACGGTCACCCTATCCAGGCAGATAGCAGTGATGCAAGCAATCCCCAGCTGAACTCCCAGACAATAGACAATGTGAACATTCTGTCCTATTAGTTTTCAGAATAAATACAGAGGGAAATGCCAAGGTCTGCCCTTTCCAACTCTATGACCCCAAAAGTCATTAGAAAAAGGAAGTGTTTCATCAGCTAACAAGTTTAGTACAGTATTCTCATTTGATCAAAGTCATTATAATCACAGTGATTGAAAGTAGACATTTCTCTTCATGAATAACTGGACTTTATCAACAATGAAAATTTAGATAAATATACATGTGAATAATACGACATTACTCCTTGAGAAGACACATTCAAAAAAAAAATCATACAGTCTAGTGGAGAAAGATTTACTACCTGTAAGACCCAGCTACTGATGTAGACAGAGGTGTATGTTCTGGAGGCAGCCTTATATATTTCTCCGTTTAGCAAGTCTAGACATCTTTAGGGCTTCTTTTTCCAGATTTGCAGTCAGTTATGCCTTCTACTTCACCTCGTGCTTCCTAGTAGTAAGGAAGGTGACGAAGATAATTAAGGACCAGTCAATACTGCTGCTGAGGCAAAGGGATGGTTTTGAATAAAGGGAATAAAAAATATATCTTGCTTGAAACTCAAGAACCAAAACCAGGTAAAGCAAGGAGTGCTTCCGTTTGAAAATTTGTGGACACAGTTTCTTTATCATAGGCTGTCTTGGTTCAGAGTTTTCTGAACTTTTGTTTTTCTAGACTCCATGAAGTCTTCAAAGTAGTTTTGATCAGCTTTTATTTGTCTAAGCTTTAATTCAACAAGATTCCCTTTTTTTTTTATGGTAAAATTGCTGTGGGATGGAGGATCCAGAGGAATGGAGAGAGAATTGTTAACTATGCTGATTAAGAACAGGGCAAGACCACCACCAGCTTGACTGTTCCTGATCATCATCCAACCAAAGTGACATAAATTTAACCTGGAATTGGGCCAGGTCCCACCGTTACCCTTTCAACCAAAGACCACAGCCAGGGTGGAAGTGTGAGAAGTAGCATTTCCTCCAGCACTGTGCCTGCAGGATGCCCCTGATAAGTGGCAGAAGCTTCATTACCATAAGATGACAATGCCAAATTAATTCTAATTATCCTGATCATTGAACATTTAAATGAAAATGGAGACATTGAAGGTAACTAATTACTAAGAGGGCCATTTCTGAGAATGAATTATGAAAGATTTTAAACAAAGACATTGTAAAGCAAAGAGCGTCAAGTGCCCAGATCTTGCCGGCTTGTATGCTTGTGCTGATCACATTGAATTTATAGAACAGGAAATTGGGAATGAGTTGGTCAATAAGAGAATGTAGGTAGAAACCTGCAGAGAAATGCATCCTGATTTGTCTTTCCTAAAACATAGAGCCTCACTTAATTGCTCCTAAATAAAAACTTTTCTGCATGTATTGGCTTTTGGGAACCTATTCTATATGGATGCACATCTTCTTAGACCGAGATGGAGGGGGGAGGGCCTTGGGCTTCCCATAGGGCTGGGTATCCTGCCCCATCTTAAGGAAGCAGGGGGGGTGGTGGTGAGGTAGTGGGGGAGCAGAAGGGCCAGGAATAAGGGGAGTAAACGTAAATTTTTCTTTTAACAATAAAAAAAAAACTTTATTACTTTTTCTGACCCAAATGTAGATCAGCAACAAAGGACAGAGAGTGAGCCGACGTCTACCCGAGGCTGAGCCTCTCTCATCAGGTTGTGGCATATATTCCCAGGCTCTGTCTCATCCCTCTCACTGGCATTAACTGACAAAGAAAGGGCAGCCAGTCACTCACATCTTGTCTTTAAGAGAGTTCTGGGTCTATAGAAATTGGTTTTGTGTGGATCTCTCTATTTCACCACACTGCTAGTACTGTGCAACTCAACCTGACCCAGGGATAAATTCAGTAGGAGCAGCAAACAGTGTGTGAAACACTCTAAAGACTCACCATCAAACGCCTCCTCATTAGAGGCTGATGGACTGTGGTCCAAGCTGAACTGACAAAGGACAGGTAAAAATCACCTGGAGAAGACGGGCGACTCAATTAAACTACTTAGAGCAGGGTCAGGCGTGGTGGTGCACAGCTTTCATCCCAGCAATCAGTAGAGAGAGGCAGGTGATCTCTGTGAATTTCAGTCAGGTTACATAGGTAGACTTTGCCTCAAACCAGATGAAAAATGACTAAAACTTCTTAAAGTCATTAGTATGGATCAGCTTGCAACTGAAATGAGGGTTTAAAGGTGTTTGACCCATGAGGGGCTATAACTTTAAATATTTAAGAACGAGGTAAATGAGCAGATCTCTCTGACTTCAGAAGATACCTCGGATGAAGCACTGTCACAGCCACTAAGTAGCAGGACAGGATTGAACCTGTCTAGCGACAGGAATGACCTATTCTGGTTTCATAAATACAGTTACAGGTTCTAGAGTAATATGATGTGAAGTCTAACTTCCTGTTTTTCCTTTTATCACCTGTAGGATGGTACCAGATTAATTAACTTTGAGTGTGTGAAACGCTCTAAAGACTCACCATCAAACGCCTCCTCATTAGAGGCTGATGGACTGTGGTCCAAGCTGAACTGATGTGTAAATGCTATGTGTGTGTGTGTGTGTGTGTGTGTGTGTGTGTGTGTGTGTGTGTTTGCATTTGGAGGTGTGGGTATGCTATGAGTGTGATGTGTAAATGCTATGTGTGTGTGTGTGTTTCCGTTTGGAGGTGTGGGTATGCTATGAGTGTGATGTGTAAATGCTATGTGTGTATATGTGGATGTTCACAGCACTCATGTGCAGCTCAGATGACTACCCTGGTGTCAGTCCCTGCCTTGCACTTTGAGGAAGTTCCTTGTGTTTCATCACACTGTGTGCCAGAGTAGATGGCCAATGAGCTCCGCTTCTATCTCTGCTTCCTGCTTGCTGTAGCAACTCTGGTTTAGACAAGCATTGATTATCATGTCCAGATTAAAAGGGGTCCGGATTTTAAATTAAAAGGGCTCAGGTACAAGTATGTTTTTCACTAAAACGTTTATATAGGCAGTTAAATTGTGTATGCAAATGTGTGTGTTTGTGTGTGAGCATGTGTGTGTGTGAGTGTGTGTGAGTATATGTGTGTGTGTGTGAGTATGTGTGTGAATGTGTGTGTGTTTCAATTTCTTTCCAGTTATAAAAAGCAGTAATTACCACCATGGCTATGACAAACATTTTAAAAATCTCTTAATGACTCAACATAGGGTCTAGCTCATGCCCACTGTTCAAAACCTTGCTATTGTATTAACATTTCTGAATTGACAACTGGCTGGGCTCAACAGAGCCGAAAATAGGAGTATATTGATCTAATTGCAATCTCTGACCAAAGTTGATACTTTGCTAGCTCTAGCAGGGGCCCTCTCATGGCACGAGAAGTCCTCTACAATGCTCATAGGAACCTTCTCCCTCATCCACCTGCCTCCAGGCCAGAGCACTGGTCTGTGAAGGGAAGGACTCATTTGTCACTGATTATGGTCTCTAGTCTAGTCTTGTCCTGTCTCTGACTGTCAGGAGCAGTTTTGAGGTGAACAGATTCGTAGTTAAAGTCCATAAGCAGCTAAGACTTGTTTCTTGGGTAGCAGCTAACTCTACCTGGCCAGGATCCCATCCATAATTATGGCCTAGAACATAAACGCACTGCTTAGGAGAATCTTTATCAGTGGGTGGAAAAAGGGAAACAACATTCTGGCTGTGATTATTTTCTGATCTTTTTCATGTGTTTGTTTGTTTTCTTAAATCAGTTTTAAAGATTTATACTACAAAGAGCTGGAGAAATGGCTTAGCAGTTAAAAACACTTATTTTTGCAAAGAACCAGAGTTGAATTCTGTTTCAAATCAGACACACATCAGACAGGCCACAATGACCTGTGACTCTAACACCAGGGGATTCAACACCCTTTTTTGCCGTACTACCATTGGGCACCTATAAACACACACATACACACACTAAAAAATAAGATAAAACTCTGAAATTAAAAAAAAGCTATTCCCCTGAACTGTCACTCATAACTCTAAATTAACAATAAAGTACTTCTATTTCTTTATTATCAGTTTGCTTAAGATGCTTCAGTTGGAGTTTCTCTCATTGCAAACAAAAGCATCCTAGCAGATTCTTGGTCAGACAAGCTCTGTAATTTACTATTGATCAGTGCTTCCATGGAAAGAGTCAGAAAATCAGCTCTCCTGGCTCCTCTAATTCATCCTGTTACTTGAAGGGGTGTGGTCTTCACCATCCCAGCCTGTGACCACACCCTGCTGCCACCCCTCTAATTAATTAATGGGGGCCGGGTCACCAGGTCCCAGGAGAGGTATAAAATGGCAAACCCAGGTGGGGAGCGCTCTCTCTCTCTGCGCGGATCGTCGACCTGCGTACTTCAACGGGGAGCTCCTTTTGGGTATTGTAATCTGTGTGTACCTTGGTCTTGGTCTTGGTCTTTTAATAAATCCTTGTATCACGTCACACCTGGCGCCTAACGTGGGGCTTGAACCCATGACCCCTTGGGGCATTTTAAGACCCCCCCAGCCGGGTGGGGCTATATTTCTCCCCAGGGTGAGGTCTTTTAATAAATCCTTGTATCACGTCACAGTTACTGTGAGTGCTAAGCTGGTCAGAGACCTTAAAACACATTCATTACTACCCATCTGCTGATTTCTCCTGATGATTCGATTATTTTTTATTTTAAGCAGAGTAACAGCAGTGAAATAATTCCATGGACATTGTGGTGTGTTGTGAGGTGAAGCTGTTACTATGTCCTCTTAGGCTACTATTTCTTTTCTACTTTGGAAACTATGATAGCCATTTGTACAAATGTATTTTCCCCTGTTACCTGAAAGCAATAAAAACAAACAAAAAAGAAAGAAAGACTGAACAAACAGTAGTGCAGTAGTGGGCAGAAAGAGTGTACATTAATTTACTAAGGGAATCCCTGCTTCTTTTCAATCAAGGACTGGGGGTTTCATAATGGGAACCATTCCAATGTAGCCTGTAATAAAATATGTCCTCAAAAAGAAATTAACCACAAGGTTCTGGATAAATTCTAGCTCAGAGGGCTTTGCCACACAGATTTTTAGGGAGCAATACTCAGAGTAGAGATTCTCAAGGTGTGTTCCCAAGCTTCTGTGTAGAGATCAAGGATTTACCCAATCACCCTGTTTACTTGGTGCCTATACACTCAAGAGACGAAACACTGATGTCTGAAGCCATCTCAGATGGGGCAATAAATTCTATATCATGATTTGGGATTGACTCTATGCTCTCAACAGTTTATAGATCAAGCTGAAGGTGTTGGAAACAAGTTCAATCTCGTAGCACACAAATCTCTGGCTTACATGAATTATCAACTTGTCTTCCTTTTCTCCATATAAAAAATGATAGAGAGATATTAATGTCTCTGATGAAGAATGTAGAACGAGCCAATGCAAATAAAGGAAGAGTGGGAGTGCTAGGATCAATATTGAGGCCAAGAAGTATCCTAATCTATGCTCAAGAAGGAAAAAGGGAATAAAACAGACTGTAATACTCAAATGACAATGAATTATACTATGAGCAGAGTGTTTGGGTCCTAGCCAGGGCCTTAGGCAAAGCTGTGATGGTATGGAAAGGCAAGTTCAGATGAAGTGACTTGGCCATGAGGTCTAAAAGATGAGAATGAACTTAAACAACTTCAATAAGACTTCCAAGAAACCTAGAGATGCTGGGAGGGGGAGAAACTAAGAATCACAAATTTAAGGGAAGATCACTCCGAAATGTCACTAAAACACATTAAAGATACAAGATACATCCCCCCACACTTGGATCCCAGGTGTCATAAGAAGCATCTTCATCCCAAGGTTCAGCTCAGTCTCTTGTTTATTCAGCAGTTCCAGCTCTTTGATACTTTCGGAAGTAACATGGAACAGTCCCTGATCATGGATGAAGTGCTGATAGATGTTTTCCTGCATATATGTTATCCATCCATGATTTGGCTTTATAAACTACGACTTAGCAAGACATGCTTGTCTATTTTGAGTTTATAGTTGTAACAAGCCCTTTTATTACATTTTCAAAGTTGCAGAAATTCGTGGCTTAAACAAACATTTTGAAGGAGATAATTATTCAGTTATCACCATGATGCCAGTTAAACAGTAAAAGGAAGCGGGGGGGGGGCGGGGGAGAGGGAGAGAAGCTATGTTGTAAGAATATCTTTGCACATTTGTTGAAGAAGAAAAGGACAGAAGAGGACAGCTGATATTCAACAATATCAGTAACATTTACAAAAGTGAAAATTGAAAGTTCTCCTTATTTTTGAAAAACTTCAGATTTCTACAGTAGGTGAAAAGATAGTCTT
Source organism: Dicrostonyx torquatus (assembly GCA_028555095.1). Lineage (NCBI taxonomy): Eukaryota > Metazoa > Chordata > Mammalia > Rodentia > Cricetidae > Dicrostonyx > Dicrostonyx torquatus. Next base: position 8,122,080 of record JAQHUG010000020.1, on the reverse strand, counting down.
TCTGAGTCTGTGTTTTAGAAGTAAAATAAATTTTCTTAAATTATCCTAACATGGATGATTTTTAGTCTAGATTATTTAAATTTAGAACGTTGCCCCTTGGAGAAGATAGAACACACCCAAATAAATAAATAAATAATGAATGACTAGATGCATCTACTTTTGGACAATATAGAAATTCAATATCTACTGACATGTTTATCTGAATACACATATAAATACATGAGTAGTCAATTAGATTAACTCTACTCCATTATCACCAACCATAACTCCCTTCTTGATGCAAACGTGTGTATTCAACCCCATGCAAAGCCTTGAGGAAGATCATAGGTCACATAGCAGGTGTGCAAATCCTCACCAACCCTGGTGGAGACATCCCTGTTTATGTCCTCTTTTAGATTCATATCGCTGCGACAAAATGAATAAAGAAAGCCAATTAAAGAGAAAAGGCTTATTTGGACTCACGGTTTCTTGGGCTCCAGTTCGTTGCCACTTAGTATTGTTGTTTGGGGGCATATGTGAGAGAAAAGCATCATGGCAGAGGGTATGTGCTGCTGCTAGGCAGGTTACATCAGATGGCCATGAAGAAGATGGAGAGATGGAGAGAAGAAGGGCTAGCCTAGGACAAGATACCCTTGAAAGACAAACAAAATGTGACATTATTCTTTTAACTAAACCCATTACTCTTTGAACTCATCAGTCATAAAACTCACCCTCAAGGTTAATACCATCACAATCTGGTTACCTTTCTGTGTCTTGGGAGACATTTTATGCACTGTAGTACATCTCATCAGCAGTTGGTTAGTGCCTAATGTCTTGGGACACATTTTATGCACTGCATCACGTCTCATCCGCAGTTGGTTATTTGTAATAGCAATCCCACCACAGAGCCTAATAGAAGAGACAAAACTTCCCCCATTTTGGTTTTTTTAGTTTATTGAAATATTGGCCAACCCCCAAGCTACTGTTTCTGTTTCTCTAGAGTGGTTCGTTTAATAGACCATTATATTCTTCCAAATAAAGCATGCTAGACTTTATTTATGGTTCTTGAACATAAATTGTTGACTTTTCCAGGTACTGGGCACTCTTTTTTATCAACTTTTATTTTGAATTTATTTATTCCTATTATCCAGATTCAAAAGACCCAGATTTTAGATGAGTAAGTAGGTGTGTAGTCTTTCAGGGCGAACATAAAAGTTCACTTTACACTGTCCCAAAGAGACCATAGGATGGCCAAACTGCAATACATTTTCCTTCCCAAACGTGACTCGTGATTTAAGTTCACTAAGAGGAATTTTTTTCCCGTTAAAGAACAAATGAAAGCCTTGTGCTCACTCTTCCTTCACATTTGAATAAGATCCTTAAACCATTACTTTAAGTGAAATTTGTCATGCATCCTTACACAGATGGATTTTGAGTTTCTGTATTGGAAAGTTATTCATCTGCTGTTAGCAGAGGCCAGGCTGGTATTTAGAAGAAGCCAAAGGTTCCAGCCCTTGAGAAGCATAAGAAGTAACTTGTCCAGCTCTGTGTCCCAGTGGTAAATAAAGAAGTTGCTGTAACTCACATACCCTATGAAACCCTTCGTGGAAGTGTTTATCTCTCCCTGTGTCCCTGAGTACAAGAACTCAAGGAAACCTCACTGAGCTGTGATTCTAGACTTGGAATCTTTTTGTCCCACAAAGAAAAATTGCAGTCTTCCAGAGAGGGGTCCTTCAGTTTCTTGTTCGTACATGAATCTTGTACACATCCCCAAAAAGAGTTGCTAACAACTTAGCACCGGAGACAGCTAAGGGGAGAGCTGAGGCAGACACACCCAGCGTGTGGCTCCTAGGGATGGCATGTGTCACTGGGAAGTTCCGCGTGTGTTTGGTGTATTTGCCATTGCCACCTCCCACTTTCTGCTGTTCCAAAGAGGTGAGTTTTATTGGAGAAAAGATCAGAGAAGCAAAGAATAACAACAATGAAATACTCGCTTCCCATCGGTTGGATCTGTTGTTTCTGCAGTGGTTCTCAGTACATTTCAGTTGATGTATTGGAAAAGTAACTTTAAGAAATTACATTGAAAAACTAACCAGGGACTAATTCAATTATCAAGATATGCAGATATGAAATAAGGCAGTTTTAATTACGAAAAAAGCACAAAAGACTTTGCAATCGTTTGAAGGTCTTTACTTCGAGATCAGGGGGAATGTAGCAACAGATAGAAACAGCAAATTAAAAACACAAATTTCCATGTTAGAACTTTGTACATACCTGGAGCTTGAGCCCTGTAGGAGAGTTACAATTGGTGTCACCCACTGGAGGAAAATGCATTATGGGCTTAAAGATATTGCCTGATATTTTTATCATTTTGGCTAAAAATTGTTCTCATTAAGAGTGCTATATGCATTCGATCATTCCTATTCCGGTCTCATTTTTAACCTTATGTTTTCTTTGCAAGTGTAATGTTTCATTCCGACCTTTCTCTACATTATATTTCTGGTATTAACTCATCACCCTTCTCTGTACTAGTGTGCTTAAAATTCTTTTGCATGCATAATTAGTCATGCAAATTGTGAGATTCCAACCTGAGAGCTGTGCTGCCTTTTTTCCCCCGTATTTGTTCTTTGAAATGTTCAAAATAACATATTGACAAAGGTGTATGCTTTGGAGAGTCTTTAACAAAACATCTGTGATATGATTGTTGCTATGGCAACTGGTTTATTAAACATTAAAATTAATAACTCTGACAACCATTTAGGCTGGCATGAATGGAAAAACTTTATAAATGTAATTGAGGTATAATAGAAAAATAGCACTCTCGAGCAGAGAGACCACCCCCTTGTCCCCTTTCTGGATCCCAGTTATCTGTTGAAAAAAAAGTCAAGACTGCTGCTTGGGAAATTAAATTCTGTTTGCTTTTCACGTCCTTTCACGATACTTTAGTGTTTATTTTTCTCTAGACCTTTTCAAAACTATCCATGCTACATCAAACCAGGGTTTACATTAAAACTGTTGTGGCTATTAAGAACTTCTGCCTTTGCCATGACATGGTATTCTAAAAATATAAATATATTAATATTTAAATTTTTTGTACAGGAAATCAGTTTATTCCTTTATAATTCTTCCTACAGACTTTCTCAGGACATGGAGAAAATAAGAAAGATTAGGACAAAAACATCTCTAGATAAATTTTTCATGAAGCCTTCTAAGCACCTGTTTTTATGTAGCAAGCTAAGATCACCTGATGGGGCCACAAAGAATGAAGCCAGACTTGGGCTGGAAAGGCTACAGCAAGACAAGACTGTGACTGTTTTATTGTGGACAATCAGACTTATTATTTATCAAAAACAGAAGGTAATGCAAATTTCTAAGATCAATACAGCTGTAGCTTCCTGGATGATGTGGAATTTACCTTTATAAGCTGTGAATATGTTTCATTCCCATTGGTTAATACAAAAAACTGTTTTGGGCTTATGGCAGCACATAATAAAGGAAGATGGGAATCCCAAGCAAAAATAGAGGTGAAAAGAAAGGAGAGTCAGGAGACACCATGTAGCTGTCAAAGGATACAGACATCAGATGGAACTGTACCAGGAAGTCACAGCCATGTGGTGATACACAGATGAATAAAAATGGCATGATTTTATATGTAAAAGTTACTTAATAAGAAGCCAAAGTTATTGGATATGCAGTCTTATAATTAATACAATTGCTGTATAATAATTACATATCTGGGCAGTGGGGAAGTGACCAAGCACCCTCTATCTATACCAGGGTATAATGAAGTTTACATTCTGTACAGCATACACAAGGGTGGAGATGGAGGAAGGGTGGATATTGGGGAAGGGAATAAGATATCTACATTAACGGGAGTCAATTTAAGATTTGCAAGAGATTTG
>JAQHUG010000020.1:8069647-8108731 GCA_028555095.1 Dicrostonyx torquatus | reverse complement strand
TCTGTGAAATCTTTAAAGGGGATTCATCTCACAGGCAGCCCTGTAGTATGTAGGCTGGTTCTGAATCAAGTCACGCCAGGCAGTTAGTGGAGAACTTAAGCTTCTTTTAAACTAATTTTCAGCAGAAAGTCAAAGAAGAAAGCTTGATTTTTTTGGAGCTTAAGGAAATCTGTCCTCATTAGACTTGCTCTCTTCTGTTTTTATGTGCATTGTTATTACAGATAAGGCATTTTCAAGACACTAGCTCTCGAACCCAGAGGCACAGCGAAATTGTAGGAAGAGTTCAGAAAAGAAATAAAAGTAGGGTAAGAGCATTCAAGAACTGGAATGTTGTGATATGTCTTACTATAAACCACAAACAAAGGGAATGGGAAAGGAAACACAGGCACCGCTAAAAGCAAAGGCTCAGAAGTCATGTCAAACATGAAGAAAAGATTGTCCATGACTCTGTAGTGGTTACTTTCTCAGATAAAGCCCAGAACACAGTTCCCTGGTGAGGGTGAGTCTGCAGCCAGCAGTTATGAAACAAAGCATCGAGCTCCTTCAAATTACCGTGGTCAAAATATCAAGAGCGAATTTTCAGTGGGTTAACTATATAGGCAATTCAAAGCACCGCCCATCTCCTATCATATCTCCCCAGTTTTGATCACACCCTTGGCAAGGCATGACAAAGCAAGGCTGACTCTCCCGACCATGGGAAGGATCAAGCAGGGTAATTAGGTAGAGCTCATGGCACAGAAAGACACCAGCTCCCACCCATCTCCACATCAATGATAGTTTTATGATAGCTGCAGGGCCAGGGCAATCTGCCCATGTGCTGCACTGTATTTCTGTCAGCTCCCTTTGGGACTGGTTTCCAGCCTTCCCTTACTGTGCTGGTATAATTGTTAGCAGCACCCCCAATATGCCGCATTGGAATAAAGCTTTTACATAGTCATTGTATATATACATATATATATATACATATATATATATATATATATATATATATATATATATATATATATATTTGTCCAGTGATAGCCTAAGAACAAACTTGGCCACCTCCAACCTCATCCGGTAGTTTTCTGATGATATGTCTTTGTTTTTGTTCAATACATAATCCACCCAATCAACAAAAGCCATTACTCTGTTGTCTAAACATGAAGTACCACTTTCACGAATAAATAAAACAGGAAAGTTACCAAAGATAATAAGACTATCTGTGAGGAGAAATGCTCACATTAAATCAACAATGTAATTTGAAAATAATGAAAAGCTCACCTAGAAATTTTTATTTTTTAACCAAGTTTCTTCTAGCAAAATCAGAGGACTAATAAACTCCAAGTTTTTAATCTTCCATATTTAAGAATTCTTCATGCTTTTTATCAAAAACATCATTATCTAATTAAATTTTTAGAGGGACTGTTCTATTAAAATTTCGCTTACTGAGTCCTATCAGAATAATCTAGCAGATTTTGACTAGGGACACTACTTCCCAGATATCTACTTCTTCATTTCATTGATGAATCTTTTACTCCTTAATGATATTCAACAAATATGGCCTCAGTGACGTGAAGAATGCCTTGAACGGGTCAAGGATGACAACACACTTAGTTCTTGCCCCTCTTTTTTAGCAATGTACTAGCTAGAGCCAAGGTACCGAAGCTGATTTGAGGCTGGCAGAATGTGATATTTGGATAATGATGATTGGACTCATATTTCAGGAGAGAGAAGGCTTAAGGATTAATACGGAGCTACAGAGCAGGGTCAGGGTCTCATAATTTTCTACTTGCAATACATGCTCCTACAAAAGAAATTAGACATGACTTCTGAGCAAGGGGGGCTGGGATAGCCAAAGTTAGTAAGAAAAAGGGCAGATTTTCTTTTTGGTATGAGAGAGTTCTGCTGTGATTAGCAGATTTAAGCAGGAGCCGGGGAGACTGTTTGATGATTGGAAGGGAACCAGGAACAGTGTACAACCAGTAGATACAGTGGGAATTGGGGAGATGAATTAGAACGAAATCTAAGGGCAGCTATATATGTAACTATCACAATGAAGGCCATAACCGTACGTGAACTTTAAAAAACAAGAACAAAATACATACTGAAAAAAAGAATCGAATTTAAAATGATTATGAAAAGTTAATTTTCCAATTAAATATGTTTTCCAGAAAACTCTGATGATGTATTTCTTCCTAAACACATTAGGTTAATGAATGAATAATTTTAGAAACAAAGATTGAAACAAACATTGGATTTTTCTCTATGCACAGCTTAAGTCATTGAAGATTATTGTAAATGTACTTTTAAAGTTGTTTGTATTAGAATTAGCCTTTGCTTCTTGAAAATTAATATTACACTAAACAATTATTGTAAATTTATTTATTTATTTATATGTAACCAGAATCTAGAATATGCTCTATGATTATTCTTAAAGTATACCTTTGTTCCCTTTGAAGACAAGGTTTTACTATATATCCCTGGCTGGTCTAGAGCTTGCTTGTAGACTAGACTGGCCTCAAATTCATAAAAATTCCACTATTTCTGCCTCCCAAGTCCTGGGATTAAAAGCATTTTCTGCGATATCAGGCTTAAAGTGTACTTTTTAAAGTAAGGCAAGAAAAATATTCTATACTTTCTTATGTCTCTATATTACAAAATAATCAAGAAGAATAAAGTCTAAAATACTAACCCTGTTAATTCATGTTATCAAACAATTCTAATTTTGGCAATGTCACACACTTAAATTTCAATTTAGTATGTAGTAATACTTTGCTTGTGTTTTTGACACAATACCTTGCTCACACTAAAGGGAGAAAATGTTTAATTTCTGCTCACAGATTTAGGAGATCTCAGTCTCTCCTGATGAGAGGCATGGCCACAGGAGCAGTGGTGGTAGGATCCTGAAGGGATTGTTCACAGCAGTACAGAAGGAAACAGACAAGCAAGTTAGTCCCCTCAAAGCTCCCTCTCTCTCTCCAATGACCTGTGTCTATCAGTTCTACCTCTTCAGAGTTCCCTGACCCCCTCAAACAGTCTCCAAGCTGGGGACTAGGTGTCGAAGTGCCTGAGTCTATTGGGGGAGCAGAGATGGGATGTCCACATACAACCTATAACTGACGGAAGACTTAGGATTTCACATCTCAGTGGCTTTCACCAACATTGAGTACGTATCTGAGGACAGCACCAGCTGTTAATAAATTTGAAACATAGGTACATAGCGCCTTGTTTGTAATGAACTGGAAATATTTATTAAAAGAGAAACTTTTAAAAAAAAATCCCTCAATTGCTCTGGCTTTTCCCAGAGCTCACCTACAGATGCTTCTGCAAAGTCATCTTGGCTCAGAAAGTACATCAAGAAGGAAAAATAAATAAACATATTTTCCCTGACATTAATGGTTTTTTTTTAAAGGAGAAATTAGAACGCTTTCCAAATATGCTGAAATCCATTAAAAGAAGTGGCGTGCCAACTGCAAGACTCGATTTTATAGCATGGCTCCATTCTTCTTGGCTGTTCTCACCATGAAAATATAATTTCTAATTAGACAGAACACAACACAAGGTCTTCAACGCGGAATGACTACACCACTTCCAATTTGCCACCGGCTTCTTCCAGCAAATCTATCCGGGGGGAAGAGGAAGCAGGCAGGGCCACGGCAAGAGCAGTCAGCCGAGCTTCCCTCTAACACCAAGTGCTTGCAAAAAACCCCATACCTCTAATGCCGTCGACAAACATTTTATCTCTCCACTTTTGATGGCATATAATTTTCAGCCTTTGATCTCATGTAATTTAAGGTGTGGTGAGATGGATTTTGGCAGAGCAGGCGAGGGAAAAGCAAGGTTTAGCACTTTGATTCCTGGAGATTCACATCCCAGACATGGGCTTGGCAAGCCCCATGCCTGTGTAGCCAGTTCGACTACAGGAAATAAAAGAGGTGCTATTTAAAGGAAAGAACTTGGGTTAGAAAGGAATCGCTGCTGTAAAAGATGTTCAACTCACATTGCCATATGGGACTCTTGGAACGTTTCCCATGTATATTAGCTGTATTCTTGGCACTTGGGGTTGCTTTTGGCTCTATGACATGCAATCGCTGCTTTGAAGCTTGAAGGTAATGTCATATAGTCACACCTTTACAGAAAAAAGAAATCATTGAAAATTTCAACAGTAAGACCTGTTCAAAGAGCTCCACTATTTCATGTGTCTTGGAGTTCCAGTCTATAAATCCACATTCCACGACAGTTGAACAGGACGAGAATTTGAGACGGAAGCTTCCACTGGTTTGCATAAGCAGCGAAAGGAAGATTTCTTTTCATTTTGGAAATTTTCATAAAACAAACACAGTATCTGTCAAATTCCAATGACCTGGAAGATGCTGCCCTAGCAGGTACAGTTCTGTCCAGCCACATAGAAGTAATTCCTCGGTGAGTTCCTTACCCCACAGCATAGCCAAAACCTCCAAGGGCAATATGCATAGTAATCCTTTTCATGCATTCATTCACTCATTCAGAAAATTACCAACCTGAGCACCCAGGTTTGTGATTACTTCCTGCTCTTGCGGAAGACCCAGCACTGGTTCTCAGCACCTTACTGCTGCTCTCAGCCTCCTGGAACGCTAGCCACAGCGGCTCTGATGTCCTTCTCTGGCCTCCAAGAACTGAGCACAGACATGATGCAGATGCATCCGCGTAGACAAAATGCTCACATGCAAACTAGAATAAAATAAAAGCTAAGAGAAGGAAATAAAATACCAAGCAGATTCCAGAGATGAGGCAGCGTTTTTAGCGGTAGGCTACGGTCAATAAATACATGAACTATAAACTAGAGTGTTTATAAATATGGAATTTTTGTTCTTGATTCAGAAGCAGCAGAATCTAAAACTCAAGAATGGAGAAAGCCCATCTTGTAAACTGCAAACTCACAGGGTGGAAGGGGAGAACTCTGCTACCTTCAGCTCTTGTAAGGACTCAAGAGTTACATGAAGGACTAGCCCTTTGTCTTCCAGTCACCTTCTCCCAATCCCAGTCTCCCAATTCCCATGGTCATTTGTATCACTATCTGATTTTAGCTGTATTCTTGGCATTTGGAGTTGCTTTTACATTGAGGATGTGCAGTTCCTGCTTGGCATCTTATATTTAAATTTTTCCATAAAATAAAATTATTTTCCTCACTGGAAAATGATCAATGTTTCATATAGTAAAATAACATCATTCCTTTCATATTTTATTTTTGTATTATATAATTAATTCAAAATTACTTTACTTTCTCTTATCACTATGAATAAGACAAACAAACCAGAGTACATTTGTCTTGTATATTTGTTGTTATATTATATGTAAAATATTAAATATTATATTTTATATAATTATCTGTTATTATATTATTATTTTTATAAAATATATAATTATATTATTACATATATTGTGTTATTTATATTATATATTTGCTATTATATTATTATTTAACAAATATTCCTCTTGTATAATTGTCAATATTGATACTTGGTAATTAAGGATTATATTATTTAGAAAGCATGATGTAGTGTTTAAATTATATTTTATTTTTCATAGCCTATGCAATACTTCTTTTATGATTTCTTTACCAACAATTTTCTAATTTTTCAAATGTAACAGTTAGCTATTAATAAATTACTCCATTGTAGAAGGAGGCTTCTAATTTGTTCCTGGCCACCCAGACCCAAATAATCACACAGAAACTATATCAATTAAACACTGCTTGGTCAATGACACAGGCCAATTTCTAGCTAGTTCTTACATCTGGAATTAATCTATTTCTATTAATCTGTGTATTTCCACAAGACTGTGGATTACCATTAAAGGTTCTGAGCTTCTTTCTCCTTTGGCAGCTACATGGCATCTCTTTGACTCCGTGTCTCTCTCCCTCTCTTCTTCCAGCCTAGCTATATTCTGCCCTGCTACAAGCTGAAGCAGTTGCTTTATAAACCAATGGTAATAAAACATATTCATAGCATATAGAGGGGAATCCTACATCACTTCATATTCAAATACTAATTTAGATTTTATGTCTGTATTGTGATATTTATTATTTATTAACAGACTTGAAGGTGATTGAAGTCATTTCTCTAATAGGATTCTCCATTTTCCAGAATGTAACTGGGAATGTTTTCCTTATTTAGTTTCTTAACATTATTTAAAGATAGAGTCTTTAAAATAAAACATTTTAATATAATATGGAATTATTTATTATTGCAATATTACTTATAAATCATTATTCAAAACCTCATAACTGTATTCAGCATATTTTGGTCATCTCTGCCCTTCACCCACCCAACATTTCTTTGCTTTGTCCTGTTCACTCCCCTGCTTTTCATCCTCTCAGCTTTGCCAATAGCTCCTCAGGTATGGTTAGGGTCCCATGATTGCCCCTCACGCAAGGTGAAAGCTGACTGGCTTTAACTTTAACAAGTCATATGTATGCAAACATTGCTATTTTCTGTCCACGAATGTGAAAGCCCCATCATGTCCAGGAAACAGGGGTTCTCTGTAGCAGTCCTCCCCAACTTCTGGCTCTTGCAGTCTTTCTTTTCCTCCATAGTGTAATATAGGTTTATTTGCATTTTCTACTGAAATAATCTTGAACTTTGTAAACAGAGAAAATGACATTTTTTTCTTCTTAAACTTTGTGCATTTCCTTTTTCTCATCTTGTCATTTCTATTGTCTTATAATGCTTAGCATAAGTGAATTTGCCAACGTTCTCATCCTGCTAATGATGCACAGATGATTTAATTTACTATGTGATTCACTTTGCATACATAGAAAAGCTAATATTGATAACAGTTTTCCTTTCTTCTACTATCTTTATAATAATTGACATAAAGAGGCTGAAGCAGTGGCTCAGACATTAAGGGCATTTGCTGTTCTTGAAGAAGACCTGGGTTCAATTTCCAGTATTCACGTGGTGACTCACAACATTCTATAGGTTCAGGTCAAAGTGGTCTCATATCCTCTTCTGACCTCCTTGTGGTATCCCTACACACAAGCAAGACAAACAGCCCTACATAGTAAACGAATCTTGAAAAACCACGCCTAAGATGGTGCCAGACATCAAAACTCTGCAAAGTTCTGTAGTCATTAGCATGTATGCAAAACAAATTATGTGCATAACATATACATAGATGCTCAGTGTATCTGCATATATACATATGCAGATATGATGCCTGCAAGAAGCCTTTCCAGAAGGCATGCAGGGATGATTTTTACCCAGAGAAGATTTTGACTACTTATGTAAGCTTTTGAATTGGCATGAGACGCCAGTTTCCCAATATGTCTTGAGTAACATGTATTTAAGAATTCACCAGTTTAATCTAAAGTTTCAAGTTTATTGGCATAAGGGTTATAAAAAAATCTTTATTTTCTTTCTTGAGCGCACAACATTTAAGTACTGAGTTTTCTACTTCCAAATATTTGTGCCTCTCTTTCTCTTTGTTCTAACTCACCCTTCTTGTGCCAATTCTGAGTCTTTTCAAGGAGCCAACTCTTGGTTTAATCGGTCCTTTTGACTACAAGTTACAGTTTGTAATTTCATGAAACTTTGTTCTTATACTTACTACTGTTCCTTCTATCGTCTTCTGGTTTATTAGATTCGTACTTTATCGTTATTTAATTATATTCACCTATTTAATATTCCTGTACTTGCATATGTATGTGCGAGTGTGCCTGAACACATATGATGGTTGTGGAGGTGGAAGGAGAGCATGCAGGTGCGGGTTCTCTCCTAGCTTGTAGCTTCTAGAGATTGAACTCTGCTCATCAGGTTTAGCAGCAAGCAGCTTTCTGTACTTCAATACCTCCCTTAACTCCTACCATATGTGCCCCAATCTCTCTGACATCAGTTAGGAGTTGGGAGGAGTCCATGAACCCCCTCTCCATCCTTGCCAAGATGGTGACTGGCTTGATATTGTACAGGTTGTAGGTAGGTAATCACAGCTGCTGTTAGTTTCTAAGTGCAGAGGTCCTACTGGATCCAGAAGAAATTTTTTTTGTTCGTATCTTCCAAAACAAGTAGATATTGTGATCATTCCACTTCTTCCTCAATGGTCCTTGAGTTCTGTGAAGTGGGTGTCATATAAATGCTCCATTTGGAATATTCCCCAGTCAATTACTTTATGCACTTTGACAAGTTGTGATTTTTCTGAATTAGCTATCACCCACTGCTCAAAGAAACTTCTCTGATAGGTTTGAGAGCTGCAATGCTTTACTGGTAGAGAGACAGGAATTAAGCGCAATAATACTAAGAGGGTTAGCCGTGAGAGCCGCAAGCTACCAAATGTTTGCAGAACCAGCCATATGTTTTTTCCTGTGAAGCAGTCTTTACATCCATCAGAAAGCTGCTGGTTACTCCCAAAATACTTATGCCATGACTGTATTCATTGCATATATTGCTCTATCAGCCAATTGCTGCTGGTCATAGGGGTCACAGTTGGATAAGACTGTTGAAGACTCCCATACCCTAGATGCCTGCATAGCACCTTCCAGCACTATGAGAACTAGCCAGTACAAGAGAAGCTTGCTAGTCATTATTAACTGGATTGCTTTGTGTTTCATGATTAATATATGTGGTACCTCAGCAACTTGGTCTTGCCATTAAGTTCTTTGGGGCAACCAAGATCAAAAGTAACCACAGATGCTGTTTTGGGGGGGTTCTTAGATTTCTTTAGCCAACAACGAGAAAGGAGGTATCCCACAGTCTCTTTTGGTAAACTATGGCTTTTCAGAAGAGCTTTATTTCCTTTGTACGGTAACTACAATAATTCAAATAAACTGGTTTATATGAGAGATAGATGATAGACAAAAACTAGTTTGGGTATAGTAGGTATCAATAATAAATTTTTCCCACATTGAAACAATAACGAACTGATTCAGTACATAACACAATAATTCTCTCTTTCCTCCATATCAGCTACCTCACATTCTGTATTATATATAATTTCTTTTGACTTCTTCTAACTCATTCCATCTCTCTTCATTCATTGTCAGGTACTACTGCTTTAGTGTTGACTTCACCAAAATTTACTGAAAGATAACCCCCAGAATTTCTTAGAATTTTCTTTACCATAAGTTTCTAATAATGGTAGATCTCTCAGAAGGATCAAGTGTCAATCTTGCAGCACACACACCCCTTATGGTTATTTCTTTTCATCAAATTCTAGTATCAGTTTTTCTATTAATAACATGCAGGATGAATTGCTTCAATCAGTTGATGTTTGGATTAATCAGATGGATCCCAGCTAATAGTGAAACCCTCTTTCCAATCAGAGACTAAGTACCCACTATACTTTAGACGATGAGTGGCTGCTGGGTTTGCAAAACTCCTTGGTCCTTTCCTGACTTACTTTCTTTCTTTCTTTCTTTCTTTCTTTCTTTCTTTCTTTCTTTCTTTCTTTCTTTCTTTCTTTCTTTTTCTCTGTTTCTCAAGATAGGGTTTCTCAGTGGTTATGGAGCCAGTCCTGGAACTCACTCTGTAGACCAGGCTGGCTTCAAACTCACAGAGATCCACCTGCCTCTGCCTCCCGAGTGCTGGGATTAAAGGTGTGTGTGTCACCAACACCCAGCTCCTGGATTTCATCTTGAAATTGGAAATTTCGACTTCTGCTGTCTGAAATTCCTCTGCCTGCTCATTGCATTGCCTTCTTTTGCTAGAATCTTTGCCTAACTTCTCTTTTTGAAAATAACACGACAAAATATTTTAAGGGATCATTGGGAATTATGTTAATATTCTCTATTAAAAGTTATATCACCTACACTTAATTTATATATCTAAAATAAATTAGTGTCTGCTAGGCAGTGGTGGCAGACTTCAATCTCAGCATGCCAGAGGCAGAGGCAGACAGATCTCTCTGAGCTTAAGGGTAAGCTGGTCTACAGAGTAAGTTCCAGGACAGCCTTGGGTACACAGTGAAACCTTGTCTCAAAAAAAGCCAACATAAAATAAAATTAATTAGTGTCATTCTGATAATGTGGTGGCATAAAAACTATATTTTCTATCATTCATAGCATACATTTCAATTATATACTCAAGTGGAAGATAATTTGACTATATGTTTTGTGAGTTTTTATTTCCCGCATGAAAATTATTATTGATACCTGTTTATAGCAAATTAATTTTATGTCTTGAATAGTTTGCAGTTTTATTCTAATAACTGAAAATAAATTACCATTTTGGGTAGAGCCTTAGGCTCATAATTATAGCAATTTGGTGAATAAAGATACTAGTGCATTCTATGTAGGCTTCTGTGACTTCTCATTGGAAATTATTGATTATAACATTTATCACTTTCATTTCAGTTTCTCTGATAAGTTTTCAGTTCTCTGGTTGAACTTTTTTCCACATTGAAACAATAACGAACTGATTTAGTACATAACACAATAATTCTCTCTTTCCTCCATATCAGCTACCTCCATTCTGTATTATATATAATTTCTTTTGACTTCTTCTAACTCACTCCATCTCTCTTCATTCGTTGTCATGGGTTTACCTACAGAATTAGTTACTTGAATCTAACTAATAGAATTCCTTTCTATTAGCTCCAAATATTCATTCTATATGATGTAGTTTCTTACTAACTTGCATGGGATTCCTCTTCCCCCAAACACAGTAGGTTGTTCCTAGACTGCGGATTCTCCTGTTCATTAAGTTGTTGGATTACTTTCTATATTTCTGCTCATAGAGTAGTCATGTAGGAATTGACTCCCTGCTCTTGTTTAGGTTGCAACACACACTGCATCTCGTGCTTGAAAACTAAGCCAATGATGATGAACTTGCCCTTTTTTTGAGCAAGTACTGATGTTGTCTCTGTTTCATATGGGTGAGGCATATTATCAAACTGAGATCATCTTCAATAGAAGGTCAATGATTGAAAGAAGCGTCAAATTCCACAAGGCCATGAGCATTTGTGCTGGAAATTCCTACATTTTTTCAGTTCAACTTACCTGAATGGGAAATTCTTACATTTCAGCTTAACTTAGATAAAGTATTCTATTATGTTACTCAATTCAGAGGGCTTTAGGCAATAACTTCTATCCTTCAGTCTGATAAATCACTCAGTATAAAAATTCATTTTTTCTGAGCTGGAAACTAACCTCCAGACAATTTCTATCTTCAATTTTCATTCAATCCTAGTCTTATGATTCCTTCATACCATTCTACCTTAAACTTTTTAAAATGGAATATCCTTCATATTTTATTGCATGAATACTTCTGAATATATAAATAAATAAAAACAGGATTTCTGGGGGAGAAGAGACTGAAGCAGTTTGTACTAGTAGCACAGGGCTAGGTGTAAGTCGGTCTAACACAATCAGTTACTTATGTTAAGGAAAGAAATACGGGAATGCAGAGTAAGAAGAACAGTTAATTTTTTGGGCCAATGGTTATGAGCATATATTCCAGCTGTTTGAAATCTTTTAGAGATGTAAAATTGTATGGATTTATTATAAAATTTGGAACCTTTCTTATCTTTATTGTATCTACTACATTATCTAGTCAAAAACTCCCACATCTTTGATTTATATAGAAACTTATTCACGGAGGAAGTTTTTGAAGAACCACACTAGCTATGAAGAATAGAGCAGTGTTAAACCCTTTATGACACTTTCAGATGTATGCCTCTGAAGCTTAATGTTTAAGTTTCAGATGGAGATCATTAAGGAATCAGACAATTAAATAGAGCAACTAAAGCATTATGTTTTAATAATCTTGCCAGTATCATGGCTCTAACAATTGTAATTAGTTTTGAATAAAGAGGGAATACTGGATTTTGGTCACTGGGCTAACAACAGCTAACCCAATATGTAAGATAGCTTCTAAATGAGAAAATGTAGGGTGGTCTACACACATTGTTATGATGGTGAAAGGGATAGCTCACACCCAGAGTCTAATGTAATATGATACTGTAAGACTTTATCACATCTAATTTAAAACTGAAGGATTGGTTGCTTCTCAAAGTCTCCATTGAATTTTTTTCCAGACCATGACCTGGTTGAAAATTGTTAAGGTTGAAAACCATAATGTGATTAACAAAAAGGGAAGAAAAATGTTTCTATATCATCTTGCAAATACAAAATTACAATCTACAAATACTGTCAATAAAGAGCAATAACTGGAGAATTGGCCTCCTTCCCAAACACCGCTAGAAAAGGGATCACAGTTGTCTTTTACACTATTCTTCCCCTCCAGCTGGCCATGAAGAAGCTGATTCCAATAAGTATGCTTAAGATTCTTTCCCCTGGCCCAAAAGAAGGACAATTAATGTTCGCATATCAGGACAAGCCTATGTGTGAACAGAAGTAGATGAAAGTCTCTCTAGATTGACTACAAAAGTTTTGACTTTACCTTCCTCCTAGATGTTTATCACTGACAGGCTGTGAGATAGAATTCTCATAGTTAGAAAGGGCAGAGACTTTACTGGAAATTGACTACTGTCATTTTCCTACACCAGTACAATTCCTAAAGGGAGTCTAAATATCCTTATACTCACAGGTAAATACAGTTGTCAATTCTCATAAAATCAATCAACAAATTTAATGGAAACCCTATCAAAATTCCAACACAATTCTTCACAGACCTCAAAAAAATTAGTCAACTTCATATAGAAAAAAACAAAAAACCAAGAATAGCTAAAACAATCCTGTAGAATTAAGAAACTTCTGGAAATATCAACATTCCTGACTTCAAGTTCTATTATAGAGCTATAGTAATAAAAACTGCATGGTAATGGCTTAAAAACAGACAGGCGAATCAATAGAATCCAGTTGAAGAAACTGACATAAATTCACACATCTATGAATTCCTGATTTTTGACAAAGAGTTTAAAACTTTACAATGGAAAAAAGAAAGAACCTTCAACAAATGGTGCTGGCATAACTTACCATTACACACAAAACTCAAGTACAAGTTGATCAAGTAACTCAAAATAAATCCAGACACCCGAACCTGATAGAATAGAAAGTTGGAAGTCATGTTGAATGCATTAGCTCAGAATGACTATGACAGCAGCAGCTTAGTCACTGTGAGTGACAATTAATAAACAGAACCTCATGAAATGGAAACACCTCTGTGAGGCAAAGAACCTTGTCCATAAGAAAAACAAACAGCAATCTACAGAATGAGAAAAGATCTTCACCAACCCAACATCTGACAAAGGACTGATATCCAAGCATATGTGAATTTGCCTCTTTCAGCAAATGGAGGCTACTCTGGAGACCTACAATTGATGATAAAAAATTAAGATAGCAAGGGACCCTGGGATTCCAAACCCTAGCTGGAATATCTCTATCTCAAGGTACAATGTGGAAGTTGGGGAAATGTCATAAGACCCAGAAGACCAGGATATCAGCTAGATATAACAGGGAAGTTCTACCCACAATAGCTTAACAATATGATTGTGTACATGAAAAAGGCCTACAGGATGACCACACCAGTCAACACGCCAGTGCAGATGGGGGGATTTTACAAAGACCCTCCCCTGGTTGAAGAACTATAGACCACCAAGGGTTGCTAAGAGGGGGAGAACCACTTGTCGTCAGGGATGTGGCACCAGCTCTCATGCAATCCCAAATGGACAACCTCAGATGTTCATATGAGCAACACTGAATGGATTCAATAGGTACTGTGTGAGGATACATGAGTGACGACAATGATTATAGAGGATGAGTTTTTAAATTTGAAGGGGAGTAGAGAAAGCCACAGAACTTACAGTGGATAAGCAAGAGTGAAAATGATGTAGATAAAGTACTCGTCCACGAAATTCTCAAGATGTTTTACAATCCCAATTAAAAAATTCCCGAGAAAATTATTGTCTAATAAAAATGATACTGGCAATGCCTCTGTTTCAGAATTACCCTATGTAGCCTTATGGTAAATGCCTTTACTACAGCCTCGTGAAGAAAGCCTTGGCACCTGAGACTCTTGCACCAAGGCGTCCAACTGTGAGGATTTCAGTTCAGCGTGCACATCTAAAGAACAACACAGGATCTGAGGGTGAAAGGAAATCAGATACTACAGGAAGATAACCAGTCATACAAATTTCCGTTTCACATCCTTCTAGGTTTCAAGGTGGAAGTAGTCAAAAAAAAAAATAAGCGTGCAGCAGAGTTGGCATTTTATCCATTATTTTTTGAGAGGTAAATCCCTTTTATTATCAACTTACATGTTGGTAATAAGGAATATGAAATTAAAACTTCCATAGACATAGAAATGGCAACTCTCAGTTTTCAGTTCTGAATAATCCGAGTGCCTGAAACACAGCTTGGATCAGCTCCATGATCCTTGCACCCTAAAGGATCATCTGAGAATATTGATCTTTCTCATAATTTTGGCAAACCTCTTTCCATTATGAACACGCAGAACTGTATCTTAGAATTGCATTATTTCACCGCAAGGTTAATATACACCATGTTGCAGACTCAATTCCCAGCTCCTCACTGGGAGTGAATGGGTGTTTGCCAGTGTGCCTAGCAGGCATTAGCCATGTGTGCTACTTATTATGGCTGTTCAGAGCACTAACGCCCCGACTAGTTTTTCTTCCTGTGTTTACACTGGCAACTTTAATGTTTCTTTATGCCGTTTTTGCATCTAATTGCCTAGAATTTTATATCAAGCACAAAATAATTTCCTTAGAAATATGCATTCAAAAATATATGGAGGGTGAGATCATGCAGTAAGAATTTACAAAGGGTAAAAGCAACTTCAACACTTAATGTTTAGCTTTGCTGGATTATATTTTCCACTAAAATGCTGGTCCCCTTCTGAGTAATTGCAATTCCAGTTAAAATATGTTTTACTAAATGGACTTCTGCATATGTTAGCCCAGTTTTTGAAGAAACAAATGTCTGATCCTGATTAAAATTCTTTTGGAAATAATATTAAAATTTTCATGCAACCAAATCAGAAAACTGAAAATACTTGAAAGGCTTTAAAAAGTTCTCTGCTAATTTGTTTATTTTAAAACATCAATAATTCTATATTAAGTGACATTTTTGGTTCTCATTTATAAATATTTGTCATGGAAAATCACTTGGCTTTGGGCCTCGCTTAGGTGTCAGATGGTCTTGAAGTGGCATAAAGAGTCAAAGCTGACCAGAACTTGGAGAGCTATTGAGACAAGGGGCGCACTGGTCCTGTTAGTGAGTAGGTGCACCACCACATTGACATGCAGACTATCCAATGACCATTATATCAACATCATGCTTATACGCTGAACATGAAGTGCACGCAGAAAACTGCAAAATTCAGTTAGCTTGTATTTTTTACAAAATGGGACTTATTTTCTCTAAAAGCTATTGAAGGAAGTTTTGGGTTATTTTTTTTTGATGTTTGTTTTTTTCTTCCTGTGTGACAAAACTCAGAAATGAGCCATAATGATTATTCTAAATTGCTGCAATTGTATATGAAATCATCGAAGCTAGCGTTTTGCTCTCTACAGCTTTTTAATACAGATGGAAGTTCCACAGTGTTTATTTCATGCAGGGCCATGAAATAAATGAGCTTCATTTGCCAAGTGCTTTGACCAGGGTTCACATATTAAATTGACAATAAAAAAAAATGCTACCTTGGACACTCTGCCCATACTCCAGTAGATGGACCTACACCCATGCATTCACTGGAAACACTAAGTTGACCCAGTGAGTATGTGAAGTGTGTGTGTGTGGGGGGGGTGTTAATGAGGATGCATTTCATCAAAAAATGTTATATGCATCTATGAAGTTCTCAAAACACATTTTTTTAAACTGAGAAATATTCTGAGTATATTCTCAAAAGTAAAGACAAGATCTACTACTTTGCATTCTTTAAAATAAGGAAATGGCATACACATGCACACATGCACGCACACATACAAATCGATATACTGTGTCATTGGTTCATGCCTATTGGCTCATTACACACACAGGCACACATATCAGGGGTCCATGTCTCGTGGCTCATTACATATTTTCAGTGATGAGAAACTCAATTTGTCTTCTCTCGTGTGGTTCACTATTAAATAGCTCAAAGTTTTATGATCTCCTTTGTGTTATTCCATAGAAATAAAAATTATGTCACTCTTTTGAGAATATATTATGCCTATAAATTTCAACAAGCGATCTGCAGTTCTGTTATTTCGGATCATGCGAAGGAAATTTTAAATGGTCCTTATTCAAGCACATAAAAAATGAGAAAATAGAATAAACTACATTATTCCCACTGGATCAATAAAGTCCACATGTAGAATTTAAATACATATTCTCACTTCAACTCACTTTCCTAGGAAAAAGTTAACAATTTTGAAGAAAGATTTGCCAGTGTTTTTCTTAAGTTTCGATTATCCATAAAGTATGGAAAACTAAGCGGACTGAGAAGGAATCTAGACTTGTTCACTGACACCTTTTGAAAAATATAATGAAAAAAAAAAGAAGAAGAAGAAGGAGACAACTCTTACTTCCAAGCTGAAATAGGAGCCGAGAACTCCAGAAAAACTCAATTCAAGTCTGTACTCGATTCTTGTCATCTCTCACCCAGCTGTGTGGTCACTAAATGTCCGAGAAACAGTTCTGAAGACTGGAGGAACAGACTCTTGGCAAGAAACGGAGACAAGGATGGAAAAGCCATTTTCCTACATGTGGCTTTAGTCATGTCTTCTACACCCCCCTCTTCTGGTAGAAGAGTTTTGAGGCTGAATTTCTGGAAGATAATGTTAGCGGATTGGCTGTGGGAACTGACATCTGGAGGGAGCCCTGTGTCGCACAACCTGCCACCCAAATCTCTTCACACTTTCAATGGAAAAGCTTCCTCTTCGTGTGTGCTGTTTATATGTTAGGGTTCAAGTGAACCTGTGACTGGACGACATTATGAAGGTTCTCTAAGACTAAGAACATTCAGTTTCCCCTGAAGACACCCTCTGCTCACAAAGTAAAGCCCTCTGTCCCCACTTGCAGAAGATTTCTGTTGGCTATGGGCTCAGTTTCTAAAGTGTGTCCAATGAGTGAGTATCGGCGGTCAATCTGCTTCAAATGTATCAACAGTGAGTGCTCATTTTATGATGGTTTCATAGACGTCTACACAAAGATCTGCTTTTCTTGCAAACTTGTTTTTTAAAAAAACCATCTGTTCTCCATGTAAAACCACAAATGGTTAAGGAAAGCATATTAAAAATAGAAAGTAAAAAAATCCTTTTGATAAACAAAATACCCAGAGGCTTAGAATTTAAATAGAGGAAGTAGGAAAAGCAAACAAACAAGGACCAAAGTATCAGGTTTTTAGACTTCCCCATTGTAGAACCTGAGGAAAGTCTTTCAATAAATTTCTGTTAGAATATTTGGCTTCAGATAAAATGTGCAGTGGATATTTGGAACGATGGAAAGTTGTGCTTTATCTAAACTCTTTCTTTTATCTCTCGCTATGACTCTGTATTGTTCAAAGATGATGTTGTGTGGGATAGATTGGCTGTGGAAACACAGAACAGGCCTGGTCTGAGAATTTATTTGCTGCAACCCTGCATTCTTGTAATGTTTCTGCCAGTGCCTTTCAGAATCAAGTGGAAACAAAAATAGCAGAGTCACTCTATGATAGATGAATGTGTTCAAAAACACGAGCCTGTAATGCCAGCCAGGATTATTGGTGCAGTTTAAAAAAAATAAAAAAAGTAACTAGAAAAGGGTCTCCTCCAATGCCAATTTAACCATAGTTGCAAACCTAATAACAAAAACATTTAATGGAAAAAAATTTAAAATAGTCTGCTGTTATCCTGATAAGAATGAGGCAAAGTCTGGAAGAAAAGTGGACTCTAAATCTTAAAAGTTATGAATCTGTGGCCACATTGATGACTTCATATCAGAATTTCCAAGTGTTCCGGGTAAAGCAGGGTTCTGACACATAGGTGGACGATTAGGTGAACAGTTGTTTGAAAGGGAAATGTCTCCATGTATATGACCTTGTACTTGAACAGTTGGTCCCCAACTGGAGCTATGGAACCTTTATGAGGTGCAGACTTACTGAAGCAAGTACATCCCTTGGTGATGGTTATGAGGGTTTATAGCCTTGCTTCACTTCCTGTTTTCTCCCTACTGCTTTCTGAGTGCAGAAGAAATAAGAGTAGCTGCCACTTTCTGTTTCTGAGAAGCATGTCTTATCCTAAATTATGGACTCTCAGCTGAAAAACACCATTTTCTTTATTCACTTACCTTTTTTGTGGTGGTTCTTTAAAACAGGAAACAGAAAGTAAAGTATTACAATATAGCTTCTGTGAAATGAAAGCAGTCATCGGTGTACTGCATCAATGAAGCGCAACAGAATTTAAGGGTTCAACGTGGGGAAGAAATAAGAAGATTCACCTCTAATATTATTTAGTCAGGACCAAGAGAAAAACTCCATGAATTTTACTTTTGATTGAAGGAGAGATGTCAATTGCAGATAAAGAGAAGTTCTGTCAACTCAGAAGAGAATCACCACAGCGGTAGAAGTTGGTTGACCACCTTTCTTGGAAACTTTCCACCACCAGCTGAGAGAAAAAATGACTTGGAAGTATTCATTCATGATTTTCATAGCAACTATTTATGATTTTTTTGGCAAAAAGTGCTAACTTAGATGTGGGAGTTTACCACTTCTGTTTAGTCAAGGTTAAATGTCATTTAACTTGTTGGCTATAGGTTCTCAGGAGTCAGCAGCACCTCTTGCCTAAGTAAATCTGTTTAGATAGAAAAAAAATCAGAGAAACAAGG
The DNA here is from genome assembly GCA_028555095.1 of Dicrostonyx torquatus. NCBI lineage: Eukaryota > Metazoa > Chordata > Mammalia > Rodentia > Cricetidae > Dicrostonyx > Dicrostonyx torquatus. The sequence continues at coordinate 8,090,016 of JAQHUG010000020.1, read as the reverse complement.
TTGTGTGTAAACCGGGGGCACTGGGAGAAGGGAAACTGTCATCAGAATATATTGCCTGATAAATATCTATTTTCAATAAAAGAAAAAAATTACTGAAAGTGTAATGCGCAATGGAAGTGTTTATCCAATTGGCTGCTAAATAATCTGAAACTCTCAGGTAAACGGGAAGAGCTAAAAATATTCCTTCAGTGTAAGGTAACTCAAAAAGGCCACCACACGCTCTTTCTCATGTGGACACTAGATTTTGATCTTTATACATGCGTTTATGTACCAACTTAACTCACCTAGGTCTCCTAACATTACAACTCAATATAAGTTCCATAAACGAGAATGTATTCTTCCTTTAAATTTTTATTTTATTTTATTTAAACAACATTTTTTTCATCTTTTTTACATACCACTTGTAGACTTTTTTCTCCCTCCTCTCCTCCCAGTCATGTCTTCCACCTGCTTCCAATCCACTCCTCCTCTTCATTCAGAAAGGAGCAGGCGTCCCAGGGGCTTGAAGAAAGCATCCTTCAAGCTTTCACTTCAAGCTGAGCCAGGACCAAGCTTCAAGCCTGTGCAAGTTAATCCAACGTGGGGAACAGGTTCCCAAAAGCCAGTTAAGTTCCAGGGGTAGGTCCTGGTTTCACTGCTAGGAGCCTTACAAAGAGACCAAGCTACACAGCTGTCAAGAATGTATTGTAATGAACTAAAGGAACAAGATCACCTGCAGACAGGAGAATCTCCTGTTGTCCTTCATCCCACACTACTGCTTAGGAAAAGTAGGAGTGTTTGTGTATGTGTGTGGATGAAGGGTTTTGTTTTGTGTGTATGTGTGTGTGTATGTTGTGTGTATGTGTGTGTATTGGTTTCTGTTCCATGAAGGGTGGAAGGAATCCTTCAGAGGTCAAACAGTACCTTCAGAAAAGCAGCCCTGACAGCAGCGACACCACAGAGTGAGTGGCCCATTTTTGCAGGTTCACATCACATTAAACAACAGCTTGGAAATCAAGGCACAGTTGAGGTTATTTGTATATAGTTTTAACAAATGTTGCTTTGAAATGAAACAAAACTTATATTGTATAAGCTGAAATGAGTGTAATGTTGCCACATAATATATCTTTGATTTGTACCAACACATGATTAGGTGTTTCTAACAATTTATATACCTAAAATTTTTATATGCCTAACAATGTAAGTTCTTAGACTACTTATAATATCACAATATATGGAAGATGGGGACCAAAATAAGATCAAATACACTGTATGAAATTCTCAAGAAATAAATAAATTAATAAAAGTAGATGAAAAGCTTATATTTCAGAAAGAAAAAAACTTGTAAATAAGAAATGGAGGACATACTGCCATTTGGCAACTCCTGACAACAGCCAATTTTCATAAAGACTAATTAGAAAATGTTTTTGTTAAAAGTTTTCAGTAATAGTGTGCTCACATTGCCGGAAGTCAGTAACTCTCCAAATGTGTACAAATACACAGAGATGCACACACAAATGAGCATACATGTATATATGTTACATCACATTAAATCGCATGTCTTTATTATGGGCACATGTGGCAGTCAGCTATAACCAAACCAAGGAAGGTGACATTGCCATTGTCACTTGTGGAAAAGCATGAACTCAAGGGTCTCTCCTGGATTGACCTAAAGAACTTACAGTATAGCATATGTGTCATTTTTACCAGAAACATTTCTGTTTTCCTCTAAACAGGTCATGGTGCAGGAATGCAGAATGGAAGGCACTCTGAGTTGTTCAAAACTTCAGTATTAGGTGAAAACTAAACCACACTATTCCACCATATAAACAAACAAAATCATTCCCCATGGACAAGCGCTAAACACACACACACACAAAGAATAAAAAATATTGGAAAATACATTCATAATTTTAAATATTAGGTAATGTAAATAAATTAGTGCATATTTTCATAAATGTGAATTTTTTAAATTTCATAATTTCTTTTCTATTTGATAGCAAATAGTCTTCTCTCATACAATATATCCCAAACCACAGTTTCCCCTCCCTCCATTTCTCCCAGTTCCTCCCCCCCCAGAACCACTAACCTTTCCTCTTCCCCAGATCTAGTTTCAGAAAAGAGCAGACTTCCAAGAGACAGCATCCAAACATGACAAAACAAGATAGAATAAGACTAAACAAAGGTGCTCATACTGAGGCTAGATAAGGCCATCCAATAGGAAAAGACTCCAGAAGCAGGCAAAAGAGTAAGACCTGCACAAGATAAAACAACTCTGTATGTCATGACTGCCTGTATAATACAGAGAGATATACACTGATATATATCCAAGATAGAGGATGGACTGGTAATAAAAATAAAACTGTAGAGATGCGGAAAGAAAAAAAATATGCCATACCCACAGGTGATGAATTTCTATAATGGGTACAGTGTATATTTCAACTCGTCAACGTATTTGAAATTTTTCAAAACCAATATGATGGGCATGATATACAACTATCTTTTTCTTTTATAATAAACTGAGGGAAAACAAATGATGACATGTCCAAAGGGAAAGATAAACGGAATCAAGCCTGATATTTTTTCTGATTGGATGTCTTCGAGGCACACCATTTTCACACATTCTTGACGAAGAGTCACAATGAACAAGGTGGCCAATACTTCACCAGAAGCGCTCTGCATCTGTGGGTGATGCAGCGAGCACATGCCATGGGAAAAACTGGATTTAGGATTAGAGTGGAGCCTTCAGAAACAGAGCATTTTCCTAGTGCACCTTCAGTGCCCCACATGGACAATAGAACTTCCAACGGGTATAGTGACGTCATTAACAGTACTGACGTGAGCAGGTCTCATGGAGAAAGAGGTTAACTTAGCGGAGTCAACTGATACCAAGCAAAATGTTCACCCCAACCACCCTCAATAGTATGTTGAATGGTCACTCTCTTGGAATGGTCAACAAGTGCAAGAGAAGGAAGTCATGTATCCATGACTGTGTCAACACAATAATGACTGATCTAAACGGTGCATCTGTTATGAGCATCTGTTATTTCCCAAGAGCAAATAATATGCTGAGTAAGGAAAGTGATTTAGCCACTGACAGTGTGGAAGAATCCCTGGGACTTGGATCAACTCTCAGTTCATCACCATCTTTCAACTCATTGCTCAAAATAAAAAATAGACTCGAGAACATAAAAGCTGAAATCAAGATAGCAAAGGCCATTTAGGAAGGATGTTATTCCTGAGAATTATGTTGACATTTCCATCAGTATAAAAAGTGGCTCATATTGTTATCAATTTAATGGGGGTAATTTACAATTTTAATGGTAATTTTGGGTCAGATCCAAACACTTAGGCCTTCTTTAATTTAGTTTATCTTCCTTGTTTTTTTTTTTGTTGTTGTTGCTGTTGTTGTTTCTGAGAATTATACAAGTTGATTAGCAAAGGTTGTTTATTCTTAGAATAAGTTGCTCATTGTTGCTGAAACCTCCTTACCAATAGTAGTTATCAGTTGGGGTCTCATAAAATAAATATGAACAATAAATTATCAGTGAAAACCAAAGAACGAACAGAAGGTTCTCAAAACAAAATTGCATCCATCGAAATGGGCCTTTTCCTTCCTGCGTATTCCCCAGATTGTGTCAGACAAGTGTGGATCCTCGCTTTATCAGTACCAGCAGCAAAACCCTCAAAGCAGAATGCTCGTGGCTCTTTCTCTCAAATAGCAAGCCAAGGCACTGCCTCCTGATTTAATGTAATACACAAAGAGAGCATTAAAAATACTATATATTTCAGGCTTACAGAAATGGAAAAGACATAGATGAGACCATCCAGCAATTGGCACAGGTCCTTCAGTGACCTCAGACATATACCTGGATTTCCCAGAAGTACCAATTAAGTGGGGTCATTTTTCATTCTTTATGTTATCTGGGTATCTTACTTTACTGGGATTCATTAATAACTGGAAATATTGACTAGTTTTCTATAATATATTTAAAACTACTGCCCAACTCTGAGATCATGGTCCGTGAGTGTACTTCTCAGAGAAGAATCTATTTTGCAAACATAGTAAACACTGCTCTCCCTGTTTTCTTTGTTGAGATAGCTCATTTCATTATACCCAGTTAAAATTAAGATACTATACCTCCATAAAGTGTCTAAAGTCACAAACACACATATACACACACACATAAAAACGATATAATGCTACAAGTAAGTATGCTTTGCCAGCGCTGACTATTTGGTAGGCTCTTGCCTACTCCCCAGTTTCATTTGTTGCCTGTAAATCTATGTGTGGAATTGAAGGCTCATGGGTGTTTTCCAGTCCAGTTTGGCATAGCCATTGGTGTCATCTTTGTTCAACTAATGCTTGCTCAGTCATATTTACTTAAAAGGTGAGTGAGGAGGGAATGTAAGAGAGGGCTTAGAGGGAAGAAAGTGAAGGGAGAAATGTAATCATATTATAATCTCAAAAATACAATATCAATAAATGTAATTATGTTCATATATTAAAAAGAAATCAAAATGTATACAATTTCAATCTATAAAACAAAGTGGCACATCTGTATAAAATAGCAAATCAGAAATGTCTATTATAAAGATAAATATCAATTACAGGATCTTGAGTATTTTTAAGAACTAACAGAAAGATGGAGAAAAGGGGGCTAGGGATGAAGCTCAGTTGGAGAATTCCTGCTGAGCCTGTGTTAGATCTTGGGTTCAAGCCTCAGTACTGCGGAAGAATTACAGAAATAAGCAAGCAGAACAGATAGATGAGAGGACAGAAATGTAAAAGTCACTGAGCATTAAATGCCTTGTGGAAATTTTCACTATCTTCTCAGCCAGCCTAAAGCCCTTAGCTCATGTGATTCCCATTTGCTTTCATTTGACTCAATCAACTTAGTCAACCAAACCCACACTACCCAGGAACCCAAGTCTTCCTTAAGAGAGTAGAATGTGACCTTTGCCTGATGTATTATGTACTTCCTATACTGCCCATGTGTCTTTTATACATATTGTCCACACAGTAGATGACCCTGACAACTCTGCATCAGACCCCATAGAACAAAAATTGTCCTCTACTTTAATTCAGTGATTAAAAATCTTCAAATTTATATCCAAAGACATAAGCAATTCCCCATAATGAAAGCTAGCTTTTTTATTGGGAAGTGCTTGGGCCTCTCCAAAGAGAGAGACTGTTATCGTTCAGTGGTGTCTTTCCCTAGGATCCTCAGAAACTGTGATGAAGCCTGGAATCAAGGTCTACCCTTGCAGTGTACCTAGGGAGTACTTGGACTCCTGGGGACAGACACACTCTAAGTCTATTTTTGCTAGATGTGTTTTTAATACTTTCCATACTTTGTCTTGGGATCTCGATCATTTTTTTTTCTCAAAAGCTCTCTGGTTTCTGAGACCCTAATTCCAACACATACGCACATGCACACAATAACACAAGGCATGCGTAGACTGGTGAAAAGATCTTTGGATCTTTTGGATCTTCATGGTTCTGGGTGTTATATAGGGGACATTGCTCCTGTGATTTCCCTGGCACCAATAATAATAAAAATGTGTTCAAAGGTGACTAGTTCGGTGAACCTTTTAAGAGGTTGCAGTATTTTTCATAAATCCTGTTTCCCAAGATGTCCAATTATTTAAAAGTAGAAAAACAATAAATCAGTGGTAGAGTTAACACCGAGCATTATTGTCGAATGATGCTGCACAGCTGCTGGAACTGCCCTAAGAAAAGGAAGCCCTCATTTCCTAAAGACAAAGCAAGGCTGCGCGCACAGCAAATCCTAAGTGTGTGGTATAATGAAGGAACGCTAGTTCTGATTTGGAGAATAGCCTTTCCTTTATAATGTCGATACATTTATATACACGGGAGGGGTATGTGATACAGTGGATAACATCTTTAAGAGTTCTTTTCCAACAGCAACAAAATGAAATGAGTAGAAGTTAGCACACTGAAGAATAAATATTCATAATGTTTTATCTATGCCAGAGACTGAAATTTCAAAAACAAAAAAATGTGAAGAAGTGGAAAATTCTGTCCTCCTAAAAATTAAAAAATTGTCCTGACATAGATTTACCAATAACTAGCCTTTTGGTCAGAGATTAAGTTTCTAAAACTCTGCTTTCTACAGGGCAAACAGCATCAGCTAAAACCAGCGTTCATGTGGTCTGTATTCCAGGAAAATAACCCAGAGACCAGATAACCTTACCATTCCATGAAGACAATAGGTCATCTCTGTGTGTTGTTCCATCAGGGCTGTGATCTCTGATTTCTCGTGCTGTTTGCTGCATCAGTACTCTGCCAAAGACAGACCCCAATAGCAAGCCATCTGATGTAAACTACACAAAAATATAAGGGGCCCATTTTCTCACTAAAGAGAGATGCTTGTAACAAAACAAATGAGAGAAAAACTGTATCCTAGGAAAGAACAGGTAGACGAAGGGTGAAAGGGTGATGAAAATAGTAACTATTTTAATTGACTGATTATATGCAAAAATGTTAGAAAGTTACGCAGCTTATTAATGATCCACCACAGTCTTATTCATAACAATTACTTCTGTTGATTTGTAGTATTTTAGACTGATCATTGTAAAGATACCACCTCTGTCAGTTATTGAATTAAATGACTCTCAGCCAAATGTACTGTGGCACTGTCTGAAGATGTTAAAGGTTTCTCGCAATGGGCATACTACTGATACATAGTATGAAGAGAAATCAGCCCCTGACTTCCCACAATGCACGTCAGATCCTCCTAAAATAATGAAAAAAATACCCAAAGCCTATGGTACAGAGATGAAGAAAACTTAAAATATTTGTTTGATATCAATAGCTTTACCTGGTGTGCACTAACCTGGCATAGTTCTGTTTTTATAGGAGCACAGCAAAAGTTTGGGCTCAGTGAATGTATGCTGGGTTCAAGTGAAGAAACAAAACTCTTTGTAATTCCTCCATTTCACCAAAGCGTTATTTGCAGATGACTTCAGAAATGCTTTTACATATTTCTATTGCAGTAATTTCAACATAGACTATTCCTCAATTCAAATCTGGAAACTTTGTGGATAAAATGTACGTTAAAAATGACTAACGCAGGTTTTCCTCCCCATCTTTTGGAGAATCTAGGGCTGACTCTCGGTAGCATCACTGCTCAGGTGAGAATGAGAGAGATGTTCTGACCCCGGCGCTCTTGACCTTCAAATGGAGTGATTACAGCACATGGTGAGAATATCGGTTCTGTGACGATCTAGTGACAGCTAATTGACATAATGGGCTGATAGAAAAATACTTCTTAGCATCCTAAGCAAGCACTTCAGCTTAGATATGAAGGGCAGTGTTTCCTGTGTTCTTTCTTTCTCTCTTTTGATTTCTTTGACATCAAAGAGACAGCAATGATAAATGGCTTATTCTTCTCTGTCGGGTCATTGATTTTTGAAATCCTCAAGGGTTTTAATCGGTACTTTTCTAATTCTTCCATGAGCTTTAGTTCTCTGACTTTTGAAGGCTAGGCAGTTAGAAGCACAGATGTCAAAATCTGAACAGTGGTGGATGCTTCTTTACTGCCTCATGCTCAAGACACTTCTGAGAGCTGTCTTGGCAAGCTTTTCACAACTGGAAGTTTTAAGATTAAACACACACTGAAACTTGCTTGGAGAAACAGAGGCAAGCCCATAGTTCTCACTTGCTTATGAAATCATTCCTTCCTTTCTCCTCTGACAGAAGCAGCATCCCGAGCATTCCTGGAATTGATTAATGAAATGGATCTTGCTCCAATCAGATGTTTACACGAAGTAGTGGTAAATCCTTTCAAAGGTGACTTTAAGGTCATGACTGAAACATTAAATACGTGGTCGAAGCACTGAATGTTATGAAATCTACCTGAGATCCCCTAGGTGAAATTCCAGATGTTCCTGCGCTTTGTCTGGTCTCAGCGTTTGATTCCTATTCACTTCCTGCGAGAGAAGAAGTTACTGCCTTGCCACTTACGTCTGTGTCACTTATGCCAGATTGTCACACATGTTTTAGAAGTGTCTAAAGAGATTAGAGGGTTCAATTTTTAGAATTACTTACCAAAGTATTCACACATCCAATGCATTTCAAGAATAGCTCCTAACCCATTGTTCACCCCGAAGAGGCCCTTGCATATGTAGCAAAAGATAAAGAAAGAAAACCATAGCAAAAGACTATGATTTCCCAACATAAAAATTGAATTTTCAGAAATCTCAGGATCCAATAAGACATTTTTTACCTAGGAACTTTATTTCCATCAACTACAGAACACATTTATTTGTATTTATGGATACTTAGCAATTCATTGGCTATATTTCTAGAAATATATATATATGGAAACAGTTCTAGAAGGTGTAGAAGGTTTCTCAGTTCACCTAGTCCTGAATTTATAGCTGTACTGAGTCAAATTAAAAACTCTTGACTCTGAATTGGCCAGTATACTTCAGGATAAGGGACTAAAATGTACCCAAATACTAACTGATAAGAATCTAAAAATTATTTAAAAATATTGAAGATAAAAATTCAATACTACTGTTGTAGAATTCTATTACTTCACCACATACATCCCTTGGCAAAGTTCCAATGGGTCTGAACTGTCCACAATGTCATTTTTTTCCTTCTTAAGGTAAATTGCATGTTTAAGGTTAAATGTTTAAAATAAGTTATGAAAAATGTATTAGTAACACAAAGAAGAGTGACTATTACTTTCCAAATGTTTTATATTGACATGCTTTTAAATAACTGTTATCCATAGGCTCATGTACACTTATTGTTCTGTGACTCTCTATGTGGGTGTGTGTGTACTTGTACATAAATGAATGTGCATGCACATGACTGAGCATACATGTGAAGAAGAGTTTGGGTTGTGGGGGAGGTTGTTATCTCTTCTTACCATGTAGGTTTAGAGATTGAACTCAGTCGTTAGCTTGGTAGAAAGCACCTTTAGCTACTGAGCCACCTCTCCAGTCATTTTTGTATATTAAGTAGGTAATTTTATTTTATTTTTATATATTTGCAGTTTCTGCAAACAAAAAAAGAGGATCAAAAAGAGAACAAAATCTTGTCTGATGTCTAAATTGACACATGGTAAATTTAGGGGCATTAATCCCAAAAGAGGACTCAGTCTCTCCATCTACATTGCACTGGTTCTGATGTAAATAAGTGAGAAACTCACAAAACCTCTAGAAATATGACCTCAGGTAGCTCTCTCTCTCTCTCTCTCTCTCTCTCTCTCTCTCTCTCTCTCTCTCTCTCTCGTTGCTCTTGTTAGTAAGAACTCTTGTTCCACGTATCTCCATTTTGATACATTTGAATATCACAGACCCAATGGGACAGAAAATCTCTCTGAAAACATGGACCAAACAAACTCCTTATATATTTTGCCACAGTTTTATAAACCTGGCTAGCAAAGCCAATTGTAGCACTCTGAGGCTGGGTGCTAGTAAGATCCATGAGCATGGCTCAATTCAAACACTAGAAGAGGCATTTATGATGCCGCCGTGTTCTTGAGACCCTGCGAGCAAAGGACGCCACTCTCAGCTAAGTTTCGGCACAGAAGGAAGAAGGAAGCGTAAATCCTCATGTAGCTATTCGAATACCACAGCCTTGAGCACAAAATGTTCATAAAGTAGAGCCAGGCATAGAATAGATAAACAATGGGAATCACTAAAAGGCCACAAGTTATAAATTAAGTCCTTTCAATGGCAGGTGAGCTGTTGTCAAAGAACATGGTAGAATGTGGGTTACATGACAACTTTATCTATACCTTAAGCTGAAACAACTATATGTAGCTTCTTTCTAAAAATAATGTTTTATTCTTTGGAAATTTCATATGTTTATGTGAAAGTAATTACTTGTCATAATTCCTTTGAGCTGTCAACTTGACAAAAGCCAGAGTCACTTGGGAAGAAGGAGACTCTGAAGAATTCCCTCGGTCAGTCCATCCTATGGGCCTATCTATAAGGATTTGCTAATTGTCAATACTATAGTTAGATCCAGTCCATTATGTGTGGTGCCATTCATGGGCAGGTGGACCTGTGCTGTTTAAGTAATTGGGTAAGGCAGGGGGAATCAAACCAGCAAACATCTTTCCTCCATGTTCCAGATTCCATTCCTCTTTCAGCTTTATGTTCATTTTAATTTTTTAATAATCCCTAAATCTAAATTAGTACTACGTGTATGTGTGCGTGCGTGTGTGTGTGTGTGTGTGTGTGTGTGTGTGTGTGTGTGTGTGTGATGACTATTGGGTCATGAATAACCTTAGTGGCCAAGTCCCCAAGAAGAGTGATTCTCTTCTCAGGTGCCATCAACTGATAATATATCCTTCTGTACTGGTGAGACCTCTGTGGTCCATTCCCTCTTGCCCATCTGCCAGTTCTTACCAGTTCTCTGTTTCTTTTTCTATGAAGTTTCCTGAGTCTGATGACTCACAATTGAACACTGAGCCAACTTTACTTTGTAGATCAACCAATTATGAGTCTCTACATCCACCGTTGCCCACTGCATACAGAATTTTTTTTCTAATTCATGTCTTAGTACAGGTGAATCAAACAAGCCAGATAGAGTGGTCATGAAGATTGCCTGATAACTTCTAGAAATGTAGCACTTATTTTTATTACTGTTTATTATATCAAATGAATTATTTAATTATGCATATATGCCTGTTGAGATCAGATAATCCTTCATTTGAATTCAGTTTATAGGAAAGAATTTCTCTCTGAAGCATAGCTTCATTATCAGGAAAAAAGTGAGAATGAGTATCCTTGCCTTGAAATGCAACTATAAACTTAGAAAACAGAACACACACACACACACACACACACACACACACACGAGAGAGGATTTAGAAAGATGATTAAACAACTATAACAATACTATGTTTTCATCCACACTACATTTATGGCAGTGTCTTGCTGACTAGGACCTTCTAGCCATGGTAAAGAAAATAGCAGAGAATAGAATATGGTAACAGTGTTGGGCATTGACTGTTGGGTATTAGGAGCCCAAATTAAAATTGAATAACAAGTGTAGTCTTGATCCCAGATTTGTTTCGTGATTAGCATATTTTAGTTTTTTCTTTAGTCTTTGGGCATTAAATGAGATCGACTAAATCTTAAAATCTACATGGAAGAAAGCAAAATGATGGTAACTTTTAATTACAAGGCCATTTTTCTAAAATAAGAAAAGAACAGAAAAGAAATCCCCTAGACTTTCTGGACGGTCTTTGAAAAGAATTTCCTTTCCATTAGCTCACTGCAGATCTGAGCATGGTGCAGGGTAAGCTCTCCGTGCCCTGCCCAGTAACCAAGCAGGGCTAATGCCACTTTGCAGCTTTCTTCTCCCCGGAGCTCACTCTAAGTTCTGAAAACACAAACACGTTTTGCACATGTGGGTGTTTAGTAAATGCTATTTGATGATAATGGAGATGATTTCCTGAGAGCAAGGGTCTCCCATCAGAGGAATGAGTGGTTGTTGGAGGCATTTGATTGCCTTTTCTCTTGATCACTTAAAAATAGGCTGGATTTGCTTATCTGTTCAGGAAAGTGAAAGGATCACCTTCTGTAAAGGCAGAGGAAGCCCAGGATGACATCAAGGTCCCTTCTCATTTCAAGATTCTATGAAGTAGGATCATTTACTCTGAAGCAGCAGCTCTGACATTTAGTGCACAGAAGATGGTGACCAGCTGTTTGCCTCACTGATTACAGAAGAGGAAGTGTGTTTAAATTTGAGTGTGAGCGATTGGTGCATCGAGGGAAGAATTCCCTAAAACCAAGGCTACGTCAAATCCAAGGGCAAAGGAAAGCAGGAAATGAAGTCAGTTTGCTTTCCTAAGTATCTCTCTACGGAAGGAAGGAGAGAACACTGCCATAAGCAGGAGGACCACACCGGCTCTCCACTCCTCCTCCTGCTTCTCTCCCAACATTAGTCTCAACTCTCTTTAAGAAAAGTTGTAGCTACGCGGCTTGTACACAGAGATGTCTAGAGAGTCTCATACTGGCTCCTAACTGCTATAAGTCTAGAATCATAACTACTATTTTTCATTTGCTAGAAGTTACCCAAAATGTGGTGTTACTGGCAAAAAGACACGGTAAGGAGATCTCACACTCTCATACTTCTATGACTCCAGCTCCAGACTGACCGTATGCTATGAACTGTACCATTTATTGAATTCACATGGACATGGTAGGCAGTGACATGTCATACTGAAGTCACTGTCTCCCTGAACAAACTTCCATATGGAGCTAAATTATATCAATTAATAATTATAGTAATTTAATTAAAAATTTTGCTTGAATACTTTTAAAGAAATTACTTTAGAAATACTGCAGAGAGTGGGGCTGGAGAGATGGCTCAGCGGTTAAGAGCATTGACTCTTCTTCCATAGGTCCTGATTTCAATTCCCAGCAACCACATGGTGGCTCACAACCATCTGTAATTAGATCTGGTGCCCTCTTCTGGGGTTCAGGTACACATGCAGGCAGAATACTGTATACATAATAAATAAAGCTTTAATAAAAAATTTAAAAAAAGAAATATTGCAGAGAAAAAAATCAATGATTGTGAAATTATGCAAGTATATTATTGTTAGAAAATACTTCCAGGTTATGTCAGCAGATGACTTCATATATTAACAATTCAAAAGGAGAGGAATTATAGAGTAAATTGTGATAATGGTCAGACATTACATGTACTCTTTATTGGGAATTCATAAAACATTTAAGAACTAAAATCTTGACGGGGCTTTAGAAACTCTGAATAGTATTGGACATATTAATCTAATATCCACATGTCCTATATAGTATCCAGCAAGGGTAGAACATATACTATTACATGTATATAGTGATACACAGGACACTAATCCATGTAAATCACTCTCACTCATAAAATAAATCCTGATAAATGCCAAAGCATTGAAAGAATTTGGAATGTTTGCTGAGTCGAATGGTGTATTAGGCTTGATATCAACATTACCTAATACTACCTAAAATACTTCCAAACATTTTAAGTAAATAGTGAGTGATGTAAATTTTGATATTTATAAAGAAAAGATGAAGATAAACAAAAAGGGAATGGTGTTGAAAATAAAGAACCTGAAAACCACAAGGATGGAACTTGAAGGTTGCACCTGAATCACTTAAAATAGAACTTTTAATGGGGCCTCTGAAAATAAACAGTGAGAAACTGGTACCTGAGTGTGAGTATCAGAGGATATTTAAGTTCAAAATAAACAATACTGATTAACTTCTCAATGTCAAAAATACACCAATCACTAAAGAGTTTTAAGAATGCTTGTGAGTGAGTCAAATAAGATGAACCATAGGAGCCTGACATATACCTTACTCGATTTAATATTTTAAAAAATTAAGTTTTTTTTCATGTAATTTATTTTGATCATATTTTCTTTTCCCATAACTATTTTCAGATCCTCCCCATACATCTATCCACCTAACTTTATGCTCTCTCTCTTTTAAAAGGAGACAACAACTAAGAAACAAATATTAAGACAAATAGACAAAAACAAAATAATAAGACAAAAAAAATACCAAAATAATACAAGACATAAATTCCATTTTCTCTTGGCTACGGGCGTTCCATAGAGTGTGATTATATACCCAGTGTTATCCCATTGAAGAAAACTCATTTTCATTTTCTCCGCAGGTATCAGTTGCAAATGGTTGAGGGCATAACTTTGTGTACACTTACATTCTCAGCGCTTGGGTTCTGCCAGTTTTGAACTTGTAGAGATTTTGTGTGTGCTGACACAGTGTTTGTGAGTTGTTATGTGTATCTGGAAGATGCTGTTTCCTTACAAAAGTAATTATCAATATTACTAGTTTATAAACCCTGCTTCTACAACAGTATCCTGCCTGCAAAGTATACTGGTACAATAATGGCAAAGTGTTATGGGAGTAACCAATCACATTTGAAATTGGACATCAGGTCCCCTACGTGACATGGAACCCATACATAATACTGATAAAGTATCTGAGACTAGATAGGTTGTGCGCCCTATGGGAAAATCTACTATTATTATTATGGTCAAGGAACAAAGCATCAAAATGATTCCTAATGACATGTTTCTATACCCATTGATCACAGCCTTGCTCAGACCTCATCACACACACACACAAAAAAGATGTTTCTTGCATTAGATGAGAATTGACATAGAGACCCATGCCTGGACAATATGCAGAGAGACAATATGTGAGAGACCTTGGAGTGCTCATCCCTAAATGGAAATGTCTATCAAACCCTTCCTTTCAAAGTTTAGGGAATCCAATCAGAGAATCTTATATTTCCTTGTAGTGGTAGGAAGTCTCCTGTTCAGGAAACAGCATCTTCTGGAACTCTACTCACAAGCCTCCTACCCTGCTGGTTATCTCCCTCTGTTTAAAACCAAGCTGAACTTGGCTTGGCTGCTTTTTGAGACTTTTCATGGACAGAAGCTCACATTCTTTCTATAATAAGCATTCAAAAGGCAGTGATTCACAGCCATGGAGAAATAGAACAGGCTGCCAATGACACAGCCTGTTTAATTCTAAGGGAGAAGGGAACAGGTGCCTACAAGTGCATCACAGCAGTCACCTGGCTCTCCAGTATCAGCAACAAAGCCGAAGCATTGATGTCCATCTATGTTTTCTGTGAGTCAAAGAGAGGTACATGTTCTGATGTTAAACCCAGCAGGAGATAATCCATGCAGAGCTTGACCCTTCTGCTCCCAAACTCGCTTGGCCTCTTTCATCTTGGCTCTCTGCCCCTCCATTTCAACTTCTCTGATCCTGACTCACTCACATAAAGTTCCCTGTGTCCTTTTCTGCTGTTTCTATTTGAACAATCTAGAAAGGCTACTCATTATACATGTGCATAGGAGGATCAGATAAGACCAAAGATATGGACACTGCCTTCACTAACACTGTGGGCTTTACTCTCCCAAGCTCTAGTCAGGACACAAACATCAATTGTACATCTGGAGAAGAGAGGATGTTCATGCTGTGGCCTCCTCTGGGTCTCCAAATTACCACCCTGCCATGAAGGCTGGTTTTCTTTTGAAAATAGTTTACATTCTAACTACAAGTGCTGCAATTGCGAATGACCTGGACTCAAAGGGCCTGTGATGTGGAGACACACTGTGCAATTGGTCTTTGTAAGCCATGAACTGTTCCCAGACAGCCAGCTACATCAGTCTTAGGGATCAGTGAAAAGACAGTATCCTGAAGCTTCCAAAGAGTTAATGCCGACCATGCAAGATGGCTTTTGAACCCCAATATTGAGAAGATCTTTCAGGACCTTAATTTCTGAATGTGCATTCATGATCTCAGGACTAACTTCCGTGTGTCCAGGCACAACGATTCTCAAAGCATGCTGCAAGCGCCTTGGTCTCCCCAGCCCATTGGAGTGATACAGACTCAATAAGAGAACTGAATGTGCTCTTCCATCAAGACAACAGCTCAGGGAATTGAATTCTTGTTAATGTTGATTTAGTTAATTGTTTATCGGTGTAGTCTTAGTGGCAAAGTTAAAGCAAAACTAAGATGATGAGATGTGCGTATTGGCAATGGCAAAAAATAATATTTAGTTCATATAGATTATCACACACAAAGAATATGGCCATGTGTGAGTGTTTAACCACCCGTTTCTTGTTGGAGAGTTAAAAGCGTGGCAATGTTCAAAACAGCATAGCAAAGATTTAGGTTAAACACACAAAAGAAGGAAAATCAGAGTTAAGGTTGTCACAACATATTAGAACTCCCTCTGATATAGAGATGGGATAAATTCTCTAATGTTTGATGCCATATATTTGTAAATTATATCAAAATGCAGAATAACTCTAATGTGGGGGCTTCCATCCTTGCCTGAAATGTATTTTCCACTTCTTATTTAAGATATTGAAGACGCTTAACAAATATTAGAGAAAATTTTAGAAGCATAGAGATCTTGTCAGGGAGCAGAGTTGAAAGGTTTGAAGTCCTATGTTGTCTAAGGCAGAATAGGCAAGATCAACAAACACATGGAAATCATTTGCATCATATGGACAAGAAAGGTGTCCTTGGCTAGTTTGCCACAAGGAATTTAGACAGAACACTGGGACGTTAATCTCTGGTGCAGGTGTCTTTCATTTAATTTTTTCCAAGGTTAGGTCAGTTAGGAGTTATAATTCTGTTAGGGAATTGGGTTATTATCTGAAAAAAAATCCCATCAGAGTATACTACTTGTATGTATAAATAGAACAAAGGTCATCTTCTAATTACAACTTAAGCAGGATAGGATGGAATGCGCATAATTATTCCCTTAAACATGTGTGAATATTGTTAACACTTGAGGGCACAATTGTCAACAGGAAAATCTTCCTTCCTCTATTTGCAGGAAGAAAAACTGCAAGAATTTAGTTCCACTATAAAAATATACAATGTTAACAGTTTCTTTAAAATTACTTCAGCCTAAAAGAGAAAACTATAATCAGTAAGCACCAACATGAATCTTATCTGCCAGTACTAATTTATTGCACATAATATGCACTGCTCACATGCATGCATGCATGCATATGTACATGAATACATGGAAATGTACATTGTGGGTGTAGATGCATTCGATACAGTATTTCTTTTGCTGTTTTTCAAGATATAAATCTAAATCTTGTATGGAAAGCAATGTATGTTACCAATGCTAGCTTTAGAAGAAGTGGGTTTATCCTCAAATTTCTATGAATTGAATACCAATACCATCCTCAAATATCATTGTGAAATCCTCGGAATTTGGTGGCATGAGGAAGAGGAGAATTCAGGAAGTGACATGGGTTTGAGGATAGAGGCATCATAAATGAGATTCCTGGACACAGAAACCTAGAGAGCTTTATCCAGCATGAGATGTAGTGAAGAGGGACTGGCTGTTGACCACCTAGGAAAAAGAGACACCCAGGAGCCAGTGGCATCTGCACCCAGCCCTTCACTGAAGCCTACTAGACAATGGCATAAATGTTCCTTTGACACATCATCCATGGTACTCTAATCTGTCAATCAGAAGAGACTAGTAAGAAAAGGCCTGTTTCACCCTCATGGTGTCTGTAGTATTTCTTAGATCTTCTTTCTGTATATTAAATGTTTTCCCTGGATAAATCTCTGTATGTAATATCTTAGAAAATACAACACAAGGATGTTACTACTATTCACTAATGTTTTGGTCTCATATTATCTAGATAAATGTGTGAATGTCTAACACCTCTCTTGTGTTTAAGATGAGCCATGACCTTGTGACAGGCAAAAGAAAACAACAAAACTGAAACATCTTGAGCTCTCTGCATCACCTTGTTCATAGGTCTATCAGAGGACAACTCAATTATCCAATGCCCCTCTCTATGTACCTTAAGATTCGATTTCTTCACCTTTTTTCATCCAAGACTCCTTCTTATCAAAGAAAATTTTATGTGACCCTGGGTTTAAAGGCAAATAAAATAGGTATAAAAAAAGATATTCACTGATAATAAGCCATAAGAAAAACTAATTATTTCATTTAATATGCAATTTTCCATTTACTAAAATGAAAGCAGTTTTGCAAGCTAAAATGATGATGTGCTTGTAAGTTCTTATATAGAGAACTAAATCTGAAAGTTTGAATTGATGAATGGAAAGCACCTTCCAAATTTTTCAGAATTGATCAGTATTTGGAATTTATAATAGTGCCATTTCACATACATATATAGTACAAGTTGGCATAAGTAATGCCATTTCAAAAATCATTAGAAACTCTGTCCAAATCCCAGGTCAAATATGTTTAATGATTTTTTTTATTTTGTTTTGTTTTGTTTTTTGAGACAGCTTTTCTCTGTAGCTTTGGAGCCTGTCCTGGAACTAGCTCTTGTAGACCAGGCTGGTCTCAAACTCACAGAGATCCGTCTGCCTCTGCCTCCCAAGTGCTGGGATTAAAGGCGTGCGCCACCACCACCCGGCTATGTTTAATGATTTTTAACAAAATTCAAGTCAGTAATCAAAATGGCAATTTTTAAAAACAAACAATCTAATATGGTATAGTCCAAAAATATAACAATTTGAAATTCACACTCTAAGTAACATTGAAGGAAAGTTCTTTGTGGAGTAAACTACTGTGTTCTTATTAGAAGTACAGAAAACTTAACATAAACAGGGTAAAAGGTAAATTCATAAATACAGCTGTGACATGTGACAGGTGGTCTAGATTGGTACTGCTTGGAATGAGAATATGTTCCATTCATAGTGTGCAAGGCATAAATTCTGAGCAATGACTGAAGTGAAGTTATCATGCGACACAGGTAGGAACTGCCAGAAGCATCTCACATCTTTTATATACGATCCAGTATATATTTGATTATTAGATCAATTTTTGGTCATTGTGTCATTGTGCATTCAGAATGCTTTGACTATTACCATTTTTCCCCACAACTCTCCTCACTAACCACCCTGATATGAACTCATAGTGCAGTTTAAACTAGACTCAAAGGCATGGGTTAAAAGAAATGCTACAAGTGGCAGCCCCAGGGACACATGGGACAGTGTGTAAAAGAGACCCAGTTCCTATGAAATAGCCCTAAATGCCAGCCTGGACAATGTGCAGACAATACTTATTTGTGTGTGTGCATGTGAAAACATAAAAAAGTTATTGAAATGTAAGTTGGTGTTTTGTTGTTTTTTCCTATTAAAAATTATTTCTTAGGATTTTAGTTTTATACATTTTTATTAAAATATAATTACATCCCTTTTCCCTTTTCATTCCTCCCTTCAGGTTCTTCCATGCCCAACTCTCAAATCAATAGCCTCTTTGTCCAACTATTATCATTAAATATGTGTAAGTATGTATTTGAACAAATATATACATGCAGTCTGCTGAAACGGTTTTTCTTGTTGGTGTTTATGTAGTTTCAGGATTGACCACTGTCTACTGGAAAACTAATTAGAAGTCTCCTCCCTGGGAGTGGCTACCTTTCCTTCTCTCAGCATTCTTAGTTACTTACAATTCCTAGTAGTTATAGCTACTGTAGTTATATATATAGTTATATAACTATAACTAAATACCTATAACTTTTCCAGATGTAGAAGGGTAAATGACAGGATAAGAATACATGCAGAAACTTAAAGGGCAATATGACGCCACCAGAACCCTGTGTCTCCACAAAAGCAAGACGTGAACATCCCAACACAGAAGAAGCTGACGAAAAGGAGCTCAAAAATAATGCTATGATGATGATAGAAGTCATTAAAGGGGAAATGAAAAAAATCTCTTAAAGAAATTGGGGAAAACAAGCAAAAATTAGAAGAAATCAACAAATCCCTTTTAAAAAGACATGAAAAAAAATTATCAAGCAGGTGAAGGAAATAGTTCAAGACTTCACAATTGAAATGGAGGCATTTAGGCAAACACAAACCTTGTGAATTCTGAAAATGGAAAATCAGGGTAAGCAAACAGAAAACTACAGACTCAAGTATCAGCAGCAAAATACAAGAGGTGGAAGAGAGAATCTCAGGCACTGTAGATATGATAGAAGTAGGTTCATCAGACAAAGAAAATTATAAATCTAAAATATTAACACACAAACAGAAAACCATCCAAGAAATATAGGACATCATGAAAAGACTAACCCTAAGAATAATATGGTTAGAAGGAAAAAAAATTCCAGCTCAAAGGCACAGAAAATATATTCAACAAAATCATAGAAGAAATATTTCCCAACCTAAGTAAGACATGCCTATGAAGCTACAAGAAGCTTGCAGAATATCAAATAGACTGAACCTTCCCAAAAAAGTACCCTGACCACATAATAATCAAACTACTAAGCATACAGAATAAAGAAAGTATTAAGAGCTTCAAAGGAAAAGTAACAATTAAAGATAGACCTATCGGAATTACAGTAGACTTTTCAACATAGACTCTAAAAGCCAGAAGGTCCTGGACAGACATTTTGCAAACACTAAGAGACCACAGATGCCAAGAAGACTACTATACTCAGCAAAACTTTCAATCACCATAGGAGGAAACGAGATAGTCCATGATAAAACCTACTTTTGCTGGTATTTTACTCTTTACTCTTTGGGCTTTTTTTTTGGTGGGGGGACACGTTACCCAGCACCCAAATATATAACACATAGAGGCTTAATTCTTACTTATGAAAGCCCAGGCTTAACTTGGCTTCTTTCTTCCCAACTTTTCTTAAATTATCTCATCTGCTTTTGCCTCTAAGATTTTACCTTTCTCTTCAGCATGTCTTACTTTTCTTCTTCTTCTTCTATATCTGACTGGGTTGCCCATAATGTCCTCCTCTCCTTGTTCTCTCTCCTCCTCTCCTTGTTCTCTCTTGCTTCTCTATTTCTCCATCTAGCTTTCTCCCTCTACTTATCCTCTCTGCCTGCCA
>JAQHUG010000020.1:8043400-8059602 GCA_028555095.1 Dicrostonyx torquatus | reverse complement strand
TAGATCGAGAGAGAGAGAGAGAGAGAGAGAGAGAGAGAGAGAGAGAGAGAGAGAATTGGATTAAGAATTCTCCAGTGGCTAATTCCATTAGCTGCAGCAAAAATGGTATGTCAAACATTAGTAAGGTTTAGTAGCCGCAGCATTTATTTGATATCAGACATATTTGTATTTTGTAAGCTTAATTCATGATGTTTATCTTGCTTATTATCTATTATTCTAAATCATTTGGATGGTTTCAGTCACAACAAGAGTCCAATGACCCAATAACATAACTGTAGCTCCCTGCTGAGACACAGTTGGATATTTATTGCTCTACTTTCCAAGTTCTTGTCAGTACCTAAGTTTTCTAAGAGTGAATATTTCCCCCATAAACAATTACAGCTATCATAACATCCCCTGAGGTGCATAGTTTAGGATAAGATGTTTAATGTTCTTACACAAGACCTACTCGAGCATGTAAATTTTTTTCCAAACAGAAAGCCAACTTAGTATTCAATTCAATCCAGAATGGTTACTCTTCCCCACAAAACATTTAAAATGTCATTTTTCACATACACATGGACATGCATCCCGCTGTACAATTGCCCTATAGCAATTACACTGTACGGAAAGAAGCTAAATTGGCAACAGCGCTATAAAGAATTTTTTATAAAGTTTTATTTGAGCACTTGCCAATGGAAAAATCGAGAGTTTCTGAAAATAATAATATTGATGCTAACACAAGGAAGAGATCAACCCCATGTAAGATCTTCTGAAGCAAGAAGAGGATGGGTTCAGAGAAGACTGATAAATTATGAGGAGAAAAATATTTCATCTTTGCTAAGAGATTCTGCTAATCCATTGGGGAAGATGACTTGGAAATGTGTGTGTGTGTGTGCGCGTGTGTGTGTTTGTGTGTGTGTGTGTGCATGCATGTGTATACACAAAAGTTCACATAACGTACATTCAGTACATCTGAAGATGTTTGATTTACACCATATTACACCAAATAAAGGAATTTATTTAATTCCTTTAGGTAGTTGTGAATACTCGATCTTTGTAAATGTCACTGAGATGCAAAAATATGGTACAATCATATTGGTAGTAACCCTTAACAAAACACTTTGCTTTTTCTAATGGCTCCTTCAAAAGCAGTCTCAAGTACACCCACTCACCTCTCTTACCTCAGCTTAAGTACAATCCTTTGTTCTCACTGTGCTCTCCTGGAAGATGAATCACTTAGAGCTACACTTTGAGGCATGTGTATTCTCATTGTTTTCATGTTTGGCAAAGACAGTTAACTGTAGCTTGGAAACTTAGAGTAGACAAAGAGATATAGGTGAGATATGGATCATTTTGTTATGTTTCCATATAACATTTTGAAGTAATTTTCTGGGAAAAGGGTACAATCGGCAGCAATAGGAACTTGCTTCCGCACTCAGGTAATCAGTGTTAGAACCTCCCAGGTGTAACTCGTGGGCAACCTTGGAGTCTACGAATGGAATGTTCCTATGAAAGACTTCCAACGTTAGTTTCAGCCGACTTGGATCATAGACTTGACTTGATTTTGGTCAACACGAGATCTAATCAAAATGGAAGCTGTCTTACATCTTCTCTCATAACCAATGAGCAGGGTACTGAGCACTTGTCCCTGAAGGAAATGCAACACAGAACACAGGAACAAAGATAGAGGAAAACACCTTGGTCCTTAACTATCAAAAGTATCCTTGTCTTCCAGTTGCTAAGTGGGGCTTCTGACCACAAGCACAGAAGAACCGTATACTATCATGTCTTTCACTGGTACAATGCCCTAACTGTTGGCTGAGAAGACTTCCGGGACATTCAAAATGCGGTGAGTTACTTTTTCTCCCCTTTTCATTTTTTTTTTCTTTTTCAATTTATCTCTTGAAGACAGATGCTGAAAGCAAAACCGTTGAAGGGCATCAGTTTACAAAGGAAAAGTAAGAAAGTCACCTAAACGTCTAAGAGGGAGATGTAGGCTCAGAAAAATCAGAAAAAAAAAATCAGAAAAAAGCAGTGTCACTACGAGGCTAAAACTATTATTAGGCTCCAAGATGGTCTACATCCATCAAAACAAAAGACAAAATGTGAAGGCACAGCCACAAGCTACCGAGAAAGGGGTGAGGCTGACTTCACAGTCACATGATTAGACTCAGAATTTCCGGAATCACATCAGTCTTAAAAGGTACAAAATGTGCTCAAAAATGTTGTCAAACAAAGCACCATGTCTTGCATAATGGTCCTTCAAAGTCAGGAAGAGGAAGACATTGGCATATAAACAAAATGGAGGATCGTTACTACCTGATTTCCTCATAAGAAACACAATAGTGAGTCCTTGTTGAAATGTGTGTTAGATTGTAGCTCAAAGCTATATAAAGAAAATGAGATTCAGATGAAGGGAAATCTATGAATTGTCTAATGGCTAGTATCACTGCAGCTTTAGATAACTTTGTCTTTATTCTATGTAACATATGACTAAATTATTAAAACTGATTTGTTAGTACAAGGATGGATTGTAATACCACATTCTGTTTTCTACATCATTTCTACAAAGATGTGCAAGAGCTATCAGTTGTTATGTTGGGGCATAAAATATAGCTAGACACAATTTTATAGCATGGGCACCTGAAAAGGATAGGAATGAAGCTTTTAAAGGAAAAAGATACAAGTTTTCTTTATAGTAGGATAGTCTCGCTGGCATCCATTCCAATTAAACTATAACTTGCAACTGAATCATATTAAAATATAATTATCATAGAAACCCCGAAAAGAGAAAACGTAAAGAATATATAGGAAAGGAAACAAGATGGGAGTTTAACTATTTCATTTTAACAAACAATTATGCAACTGAAGAGATGGCTTAGTAATTAAGAACACTGGTTTCTCTTTGAGAAGACTCAGTTTCAATCCCCAGCACCTACATGGTGGCTCATGACCATACAAAACTCTACTACCAGGGGACTGAATGGCCTCTACTGAGTTCTGTGGATAACAGGTATTTATGTAGTATACAGACATGCATGAAGGCAAAACCTTCACACACATCACATAAAAAGTATTTTTTAATAAACAAACCAAGCATGAAATAAGGGGAAATTCAGGGAAAGAAGGAGAAAAGGTGATAAACACAGAAAAACTCTGCAACTCAATTATGGTTTTTCAATGTAAGAATACATAGATAGATCAGTGCTGCCAATCAAAAATTGTAGTTCAGCTGCCTGGATCTTAAGTTATTTTAAATACTCTATTTACAAAAAGTCGACTGATTTCAGAAGGAAAGACACAAAACAATAATTTGAGAAAAGAAATTTGAAGGTAAATAGAACTTAAGGATCTCACACTCAAACAAGAATGGGAGGGGTTTTCCCAAAAATCAAACAAAATCATCTTTAAAGAATAAGATATCGAATGTTGATGACAATTGCATATTAGTAAAATGTTTGGCGTAGATATCACGAAGGCACAGAATTATAAACATACACACACACACTCAAAAATCAACAATCACGGTAAACCATTGCAGGTGAGAACATCGTTAATTCTATCATTCACAATGACTATCATCTAGGCAGAGAGAAAATAAGGGAAGTAACACAATAAACTAAGAAGATACAAGGGATATGCAAAGAACTCTCTATACAAGTATCCATAAGACACATTGTCCATGATATAGCATAGTCGAACCACAAACTGAGGTTTCATGGTTTTAACAATTTAGATGTAATGCAATATATCTTCTCCAGCAGGATAAAGTCAAAATAAGGGAAAAAAGAGAAGGGAGAAAACTTACAAATTTGTAAAAACTAAATCATGTTCTGTTAACAAATGACATATTCAACATTAAATCACAAAATAAAGGAAACATAAATAATAAAAAAAAGTATATCATGTCAAAACTTACTAGGAAGAAACAAGAGGACACCAAGTTGGTGAGAGAGGAAAGAGGGTTGGTTCTGGGAGGCAACAAGGGGAAAGCAGGGGTTAAAATGATCAAAATATATAATATGAAAATATCAGTGTTAATAAATTATGTAATAAAAAGCTTTAGATACAAAAATACATTTCTAACAGGAAGACATCATGCATTATAAAACAAGAAAGAAGATCTGTGGAGTTAGCTTAGTATGGATTTCACTTAGAGAGGGTGTGAGTTTGAATCCTTAGAACCCACGAAAGAAAAAAAAGCGTAGTGTGGCATGGTTTTCTGTAACTCTGGCATTGGAGGACAAGGACAACCAGATCCAGGATCTTGATGTGAACATCCTAGATGAGAAAGCGATGTCTTTCTTGTTCTTGGCATGGTCCCAGGAGTGTGCAGGCATATACATGTTTGCATAGGCATAAAGATATATGTGATGTGTATATACATATTATATATGTATATAATATATATTTTATTACAAAAAATAAAAAAGAAAGACTTGATGCCAACAATCTAACTTCATAGCTTTATGAACTGAACAAAGAACAATAAAGGAAACATACGCTAAACAGAAGCAATGAACCATAAAGGACAGAGCAGAGATTTCTGGACTTGAAACAAGGAAATCATAAAAAAACCAATTTTATAAAAAGTTAATTAATAGCATTTATTTTTAAGATCCTCAACAGAATACTACCAAACTCAAATCACTAACATATTAAAAGAATTATACACCATGACCAAGTACAATTTATTCCTGGAAAGCAAATACATTTCAATCCAAAACTGAAATTTATATAATATACCACATTAACAGAATGAGGGAGAAACAATACACAATCATCTTTATTGATGCAGAAAAATCATTTGACAAAATTTAATATGCTTTCCTGATAGGAGCACTCAATGGAAGTACTAATGAAGGAAATTACTTCACCATAACAAAACCCAGATGTGACACACAATGGAGAGAGAAGGGAAGGTTTCCTGTAAGAACAAGAGCGGGCCAGAGATGTTCATTTTGGCGACTTCTTGGCATAAGTCTGGAGTGTGTAGTAAGAGAGTGAGCAAGAAGAATCAGAAAAATTAATCAGTTTTCACAGATAATCATATGTGTAGAAAATATTAGATTCCATAAGGAAAAAAAAATATTTAACCAGCAGAGTGACAAGATACAAATCAACACAGAAAGCTCAGGTGAGTTTGCTTATATCGTCCTAACAATAAGGGCTTCAGAAGGGGGAAATTCAAGGAGAGTTTTACTTATCATAGCATCACGAAACAAAATAAGAAGAGTGTCAAAGATTGTTGCGACAGAAATCCGAACATTTCCTACCAAATTAAAGAAGACACTGATTGTAGGTCAGTGTGAGAAAAGACGTCACACGCTTGCCAAATGAAGGTATTAAGAATCGTATTAAGAAGCACAAGTTACCCGCAGTGATTCAAAACCTGGGTTATCCTTCCAAATCTTAAGGAACGGGAAGGACCAAGTGGTGAGTGGGCAAATCATGGGGTATGACACTCCACTCAAGAGCTGGTTGCTCTAAAACACAAGTCTGGTACCTTCTGCAAGTGGCTGGTTCCTTTGCTACTTCTGCTTCTTTTCTGATTCAGGTGAAGATGCCATCCCGCCGAATGCTGGCACCATACTGATGCTTCTTCCTACACCACAACTACTCTCATGCATCTCAGTGACCTGGGCTCACACATTTCTTTCTATCAATGTAAAACAGGGAAAGGCATTATCTAAACTTATCCCCCAATTTAATGAAATTCCTGTGAAAGTCTGAATGACTTTAAGAGAGAAAAACATCCTGAATTTCTTAAAATCTCAGGAAATCCTTCACAGTCAAAACAACACTTAAAAAGACTAATTTGGAGCAATCACACTGACTAATTTCAGAATTCACTGCAAATCTATGATAATCCAACACTGTGGTACCAACACTAAAGCAAACAGCCCAGCGGATTGCAATGTGTAACCAGAATAATCTCCTCATGGATATGCACATTATTTTGACATGGATGTTAGAAATATTCAGTGCCAAGAAGTCAGCAATTGCAACAAATATTGCTGAGAAAGCACGATGCTATTGGATTCTCACTAATAAGCTATAAAGAAATGAACTTAAAATGGATTAAACGACTAAATGTAAAGTCTAAAACTATGAAGGTTTAATCAATATCTGAGTTGACATAAGGCCTGCTCTACAAGATGGAACCCATACCCAATATGGCTCGGGTGACCAATTCCTGAGACTAGGTAACCCATTTACTTAGTAAATGCGGCTGTTCTAAAAATAAGTAAATGAATAACTAAGTAAGTAAATATAGCAATAAAGTTATCCCAAATGATCTTTCGCTATACTCATAGATCAGTGCCTCACTCCTCCTGCAGGAGATGGGAACAAATACAGAGATCAACAGCTAGACATTATGCTCTGGATAAGAGACCATGAGACACTTAACCATAAAAGGAAGGTCTCCATCAATTCTCTTCCCTTGTGGCTTAGGAAACCTTGAAGAAGAGGAGGTAGAAAAAGTGTAAGAGAGAAGGGTTGGAGGACACCAAGAAAATGAGGTCTTCTGGATTGATGTGATCAAAGCTCATAGGAACTCGCAGAGACTAAGGCAGCATACACAGGGCCTGCACACAAGTGCACCATGTTCCTTGTGTATACATTACGCCTTCCAGGTTACTGCTTTTATGGGATTCCTAAGTGTGAGGCTGGGTGTGCCCGTGATTCTTTTGCCTTCTCGTGGACTCATTTCCTTCTGTTAGTTTTGTTCAATTCTGATGCGATTGTTTTTGTTTAATTTTCATCTTATTTTAGTTGTTATTAATGATGTTACATTATTATCCCTTAGAAGTCTGTTTTTGCTTTTCTGAGAGACAGAAAGGGAGTGGATCCAGGAAGAGAGGAATGCAGGGAGGAAATAGGAGGAGTAGAGATAGGGGAACCTCCAAATAATAATATATTATGTGAGAAAACTATTTTTCAATAAAAATCAAACTCTATATATTAGATTTTTTTAAAAAAATATATCACTGGGCAAATTCTTTTTGAAACTGCAGGCATAAAGAACTAGAGTAAAAATTAGACAAAATGAATGTTTTGAACTTGTCTTCTTAAAGTTGAACATCAAGAGAGATACCCAAAAACCAGCAACTCACAATGTAGAAGAAAGGAAAAGAGCTGAACTCCTGGGTGTGGAGATGTGCTACACATGAAGAGACACATTTATGCACACACATACACACACACACAGAGTGAATAAGTAATACATAAATTAAGTAATCAACTGGGTAACCCTGTCCCCTAAGGAGAGGAAAGTACATCAGTACAGTCAGATCAGAGTGACGTATATACGTTTCCTGACCAACTCCAGAAACAAAAAATCAAATAATTAAATTAGTTCTATTTCTGGAGATATACATGAATGAATTAGAAGCAATGACCCAATGATATAGATAATATATTGACAAGGAACCTCCTTCAACCAATGGCCTTTAAGAGGCTGTACCTAGATGGGGTGTGACTTAGGGTACAAAAGTGCTGTTGTCCCACCCAGCTCAGCCTCTTCTTCCTGCTCTCCACACCTTAATGCCGAACCCCTGTTCCTGTCCCGTGAGTTTTCCCTTTTAACCTTAGAATACTCTATTTGGAGTTAGGTTGGGATTATTTGATTCATGTTTCCCCCATTTGATGCATTCATCATCCATATATACAGATAGATAGATGATTGATAGAATGATAGATCCATAGATAGATGGCAGAGAGATGATAGATAGATAGATACATAGATGGATAGATACAGAGATAGATAGATAGATAGATAGATAGATAGATAGATAGATAGATAGATATCAGAAAGATTAGATGACAGAGAGTTACATCCTTGAATATAATAAAATAGGTCTCTATCATTATCCACTTGTACATGAATGAAAAGTAAAATGTGAATATGAGTACATGTGGTATTTTAGATATTCAGTAAAATACCATTTATCCCTAAAGTCAGGCCACTTTTGAAACATGTTACAACATGGATAAAATTCAGGAACTTATGCTAAATGCAATGAATCAGTCATGGAAAGGAAATACGGTCTGACTCTGTCTGTACAGGACACCGACGGTAGTATAGTCAGTAAAAAGAAGTTAGAATTGCTCTGGGGATGAAGACTAGAACACAGTGTGTGTTTTAATGAGGATAAGTTCTAATTTTCTAGATGAAGTACCTATGGATCTAGATAATTCATACAAAATATTGATGTGTTTATTATCACTCAAGGACACATAAATCGTTCTGGTAACTGAATTTGTTGTGTACCTTACCGCAACAAAAAGAAAAGAAAAAATAAAAAGATGCTAGCTTGGTTTAATTTTGTGCTTTCAACCACCATTTCAACTGACCCTCGTCAAGTCAGTTCATGAACCACACTGAGAATTCCTTGGAAACGCAGGTTGTCACTTTAGATACCTAGGGATGGTATACCTTGGGCTAAAGGCTTAAATATCAGATTACTTCCATCATCCAATTCATGAGTATTAACACTTTTTATGTGTAAGTGAAAATATCTGTGCAAGGATGCCTCAGGATGCCTAATTTCTACTTAATGGGATACCACTCTTTATTTCTTTAGGTCTCTCCTGAAACATCTACATTTTTTTAAATGTCAGAGAAAGCATGTTCTCTCTCTCTCTCTCTCTCTCTCTCTCTCTCTCTCTCTCTCTCTCTCTGTGTGTGTGTGTGTGTGTTATTTGCTGGTAACTTATCTCTGAGCACAGTATTTATGGCTTTACTTAGATTTGACGTAGTGGTTCCCATGACACACCTTGAAGAACAGTATGAAAATACGAGCACTCCCCATGCCAATCACAGGCTTCATTCATTTTCTCATGTGCCCTTGACAAGACCTGGAAGTAGAGTGCACTAGGAAAGAAACAGCCGGCCCTTCCGCATTTATCATGACGCTCTCGTACAAAACCTAGAAAGGAGTCAGGGAGTGAAAGGTGAGCATTGAAGGGAATCATCAAGTGTAGTGTATAGTTGCGATTACAAATTAGGTCATTGTGCACGGAAACATTGGCTTTAATTTGAACATTCTGCTATGAATTCTGAATTCACTGCCGTCTATTTGTGGCACTGCTTCCCCATTCCTTGTTTCTTACGTTAAGAAATAATTATTGTCAGCTGGAAATCAAATGTTCTACGTGGCACATCACATAGATGAAGCTCCATGCTCCATCACGGTACAATGACAACCCATTGTGTTTTGATCACCAGATATCTTTCCAAGTCTAAAAATGGAAGAGAAGAATCTAAATCCTGGCAAGGGAGCTGATGACAGGAAATGAAGGGATACATCTGATAACAAGAAGCAGTAAACGTGCTTATGGGAGTTTAATACACCCATGGTAGCCGTGTTTTACAGTGACTCCTTCGAAACCAAGTTGGAGAAATGACTCTTCTCAAAGGGAACTGACAGAGGAAGGGGCACTAGAAGGCTTAAAGCTACTCAGACAATAACTCCACATTAATAATTATAGCCCAAAACTCCCCTGGTATTTCAAGAGTAAAACGTGTTTCACCCACAACCCCATGCTCCAGCAAAGTATTTCCAACCAAATTCAGTCGAACAGTGTCAGAAAGCATGACTACCAGTGCCAGCATCCTCCTCTTGTGAAGCCCGAGCCAACTAAACTGTAAGGATATTTTGGGCAACTGTAATCAAAATGATACATGTGGTGGTTACTCTATGGCAAGTCACTGTTTAACAGATATCATATGTTCTGTAAAGTCTGTTCACAGTACAACAGGAGACTTCAGTGAGTTAACGTGAAGACTGTAGTACTTCAATGATTCTCCTTGCATACCTACTAAAACATAACACTCTGTGAAGTGTTATATACATACAAATATAAAAAGTTAGATTGTATATTGTTTTCTCACAAATTCTGTTTTCTCTATAAATAATGCAATAATATGAGCAAAAAATATTAGTCCATGTACAACCATTTTAATACTACCTTGGTCAGAGTGAGGGCATATTGAAATTTTCAAACCTAAGAAAACAATTCATCTAGTTTCTATTTTCTCCGTCTAGACTAAACTCTGGAAACAATAAGTAAAGAAACAAGGGTGGAGGGAGTTGCGGATGGGTCACTCTCCTGACTCTGGAATCCCTCTCCTGCTTTAGTTCCTCTGTTCAATGTGCAGTTCCCAGCAGTGCTAATCACATCTACCTTGATCAACCAAGCTAAAACAGACAGGCAAGTGAGTGCTGTATACCGGCTCATTCTCATCTGAAACAGTGTATTCAAAAAAAAAACAAAAACAAAAAAATTAAACAGAGTGTATTGCCTGGAGAAATTGCAAAATTTTTTTCTGAAATCACCCTTACCGAATTCTGCTATGTGGTTAGCATACATATTTAAAAATATGACTTCCCCAAATTTCCAGCAGGAAGAGAGTAAACTAAGAGAGCTAAAATTTTATGATTATTACAGCAGTTAATAAGCAAGGATAAATAGAGAGAAGGTAAGACAATGATAAATGTCTTAATAGAGGGAGCACTTTCTGTAACAGATGGTCCCTGAGCATGCAAATTACCTGTAAAACAGCCAATGCCAACTATATTTATAATAAAAATTTAAGTAAAGCAAAAATACCCTATACTACAATCAGGAAATTTAATTGCCCTGGATTTTGTTCACCAATCACTAAATAAATACAAAATAAATCATTGTGAAATATCTGTGCTTAATTCATGTTATTTGAGCAAAAAAAGTGAGTAATGGTTTCTTCTTTCCCTAGACCCTTCTAGTAACCAAAATGTTCTCTGTGTGCTTCATAAACATCTTAATATTAGGATGATGCTCAGCCAGGAATGCCCTTGCATTCTAGCATGAGCTATTGTTCTAGGCTAATGAGAGAATCTACTTCAAGAAACAAGGTTAACACCATCCAAGGAAGGGCAACTAAAGCTGATCTATGGCCTCTGCATGCACACACTTGGACACAGAAAGGGGGAGGGTGAGAAGGAGGGAGAAAGTGAGAGATCTTAGCATATTTAGCTTCATTTTTCATATATTTTAACTTGGGCTATAATAACGATAACCACCAAATATTAGTGTTTGTGTTGCATAACTTTATCCATTTGTGGAACTTCCTTTTAGACAATTATATATATATATATATATATAATTATATAATTATGCATGTGAGTATAGTTCTGCTTATCCAGATATTGTGATGTAAAGTTTATCACAGAGTATGTGGCCTGATTTGTGGCACTGCCCAATAAAATTTACTTTAAGAGCTACTCGAAAAATCATGACAAACATTATAAAATGGTAAAGTATCCAAATTATGAGGTTTTATATTTAGGCTTACATAGCACAAACTCTAAGAGCTGGTTTTCTGCTTGTTCGAAAATCTCATCTTGCTCAACAATGTTCACACACAAAAAAATATCACTTGAAAGCCTCCACTGTGAAGACATTACCCCCCAAATGGAGAAAGACGTGTGGAGGGAAGGACACACATCTTAGGGTCTATGCAGCTTACACAGTTGACAGGCATGGAGTGTCACATAATTATGGTTCTTAGCTGTGACTTTCCTCTGATGAGTCTTTGACTCTAACAGCGTGTTCCAGCAGAACTGACTAGGACCTTTCTATTGGTCTTTCAACCATGGTCTTTACAATCAGTTGAAGAATTAGTGAGGTTAGTATAATATTGACAGTTAGTTGATATATAGATAGGGAATAAATAAGTTGATAGCTGACCGAGAAGTTCATTGGTTGTAGATAGAGATGGAGAAGTAATAGGTAAGTAGGTATATGATAATTAATAAACTTATACTTAGATTAAACCATTAGGTAGATAGCAGGTAAATAGATAAATAAATGATAGATATAGATAAATAAACAAATGGTTGATACAGGCAATGTAACATAGGTAGACAAATGTTAATTTATAGATGATAACAAAATAAATGACAGATAATAGATATGTATATATATAAAACAGATAGACATAATAAACTAGTATATAGGTAGATTGTAGATCATAGATAAGCAAGTTAACATTTGGTAAATAATATAGATTATCAGATAGGTGATAGATAGGTATAATTAGTAATATATGAAAAATATCTGATAGCTAGATCCATAGTTAGAAAGTCTAAGAAAGAGCTATCAAAGAAACCTCTCAATAATTAGACATAATAGCAAGAGTCTTGTTTAGGAAATCCTGTAATCTTGGTATTGCATTCTGTTCTGTTTTTAATCAACTGGTACAGCACTGGAAATGTTGTGAAGAGATCCCCATCCTCTCCTCACAATGAACACTGACTATGAATCATATCAGGAGAGAAAAGAGAAAGCAATCAACAGGCTGATTTCTCATACCATTAGAATGTTACAAAAAAAAATTTTGCTTGTTACAAAAAATTGAGAGAAAAAGATTTGGGGCTGGAGAGATGGCTCAGTGGTTAAGAGCATTGCCTGCTCTTCCAAAGGTCCTGAGTTCAATTCCCAGCAACCACATGGTGGCTCACAACCATCTGTAATGAGGTCTGGTGCCCTCTTCTGGCCTGCAGACATACACACAGACAGAATAGTGTATACATAATAAATAAATAAATATTTTTTAAAAAGAGAGAAAAAGATTTTAGGAGAAAGAGGATATGTTCAGAAATTTTGACTTCAAAACCTACCAATCAATATGTCCAAAGCAGTAAGGAAGAGTCGTGTAAAGAAGAACAAGGAACCTCTGTTGGAGGAATGAGGATGGTTTGGGGGACACAGCAAAGTTGAGTAATGCTATTCCACTGTGGAAGGATTGAAGTATCAACACGGTATAAAGTATATTACTTACACTTTCATGTTTTTGTGATTCTTAATGCTTCTGTGGTATGGAACCCTAGAGGGGCAAAGGAAGAAATAATTGCAAATTAAATAAGGGCCATGGCTTCTCCTGCTAGACTGGAGTCACAGTTTCCAAGATATTACTCAAATGATCTTTTTATTAGTTTAGTTCTCTTCAAGGTTGTCACTTAAATAGAGATGTTTGAAATTTAGGTTTTTCAGACTTGGTCACATATGTTTAAGTATGAGGCAGTATATATATATATAATTTACACATATAATATTTAAGTATCTGATATGAAAGATATATGGAAATAAAGGGAAAGCCTAAGGTGAAGTTTCTTTAAAATGTATGCTAAATGAGAGAGAAAATATGATAAATATCTCCTGTGATGGCAGAGATTTCAAATTTATTAGTCTTCTATCTGCAAGTGAAGAACTGAACTCCACGTGTGATATTTAAGATGAAGTCTCTACCTCCACACATGTGTTATCTCTGAAACCTTATTCTTTGGTTCAATGCTTTAGTCATCATACTTCTAATGAAGACAGCTTTCAGTTTCTTGGTGTAATTATTAAGGTTTGGCTTTCTCTCAATTAATGTTCTAAAAATAAATCCAGTAGAAAGACAAGTGGCAAGTCCAATATCAAGCTTTCCTAATTAACCGTTGATGGCGACCTAAAATTGAGTCTCCTTTTTCTGTGAAATCAGATGCTATGATGCCTGTCCTCTTCTTAAGGGTCACCCATAAAAGCACAGTGAATGATTTGTAAATAGTTTGTCCCATTGGTGGGAAACTCCCCAATGTCCTGGTGCTGAGGTGGGGGATGTTTAGTCTGTAGATGAGTTTGCAAGACTGGTTCCACCCCCATTCTAGTTTCAGATCTTAGGTGATGGCCTTCTATTGAATACATTCCTCACATTAAAATGCCATCCACCATGAAGTAAGTTATTCCACAAAGCCCTTACCAAAGTTAAGCTTTTTGGACTTTCAGTCTCTAGACTGCAAGCTAAAATCGATAGATTGTTTTCATTATAAATTCAAAGTGGCCCTGGATGCTGGTGAAGGCTGGCCATGGGGTAGCAGCAGGACAGGGAGGAGTTCATCTGGGTGCAATACTGACCTGAGACTGCTCTTCTGAATTGTTCAAGGCACGACAGCTCCTTACCAAGAGAGCAACAAGAAATCTCTTGCAGTCCATCAAACATTAGAGAAATATTATATAGTATTTTCAGAAACATGAGACTCTCACTCCTTTATCTGTGTCTTCTGAGTATTTTGCAAACCCGCATTAAGAATGGTGAACAGGAGCTGGAGAGATGGCTCAGTGGTTAAGAGCATTGCCTGCTCTTCCAAAGGTCCTGAGTTCAATTCCCAGTAACCACATGGTGGCTCACATCCATCTGTAATGAGGTCTGAGGCCCTCTTCTGGCCTGCAGGCATACACACAGACAGAATATTGTATACATAATAAATAAATAAATATTTTTTTTAAAAAAAGAATGGTGAACAATGCCAACAAAACACTAACAGCCTTGACAGCACTAACAAGATGACACTTCTGTTCTTCAAGGCCTTTTTAATGAGAGCTACATAGGTTTTAACTTTGTGAAGACTACCATCATCATCATCATCATCATAATAAATCTTACTTGCTGAATTCAAACTGTAGCATGAATAATAAAAACCCAGAGACAGATATTGGGGTTAAAGTTGAAGATTAGAAAAGCAAAGCACCGAACCACTAAAGAGCTCTTACTACTACAAAACCTACAGACTGAAAAGAGAGTGAGTTCCTGTCGCATCCCACCTTATATTCCTCTCAAATGCTAGTATTAAAGGTGTTCACCACCACTGCCTGAACTCTATGGCTAACTAGCCTGGCTGCTGGGATTAAAGGTGTGTGCCACCACTGCCTGGGATGTATGGCTGACTAGAGTGGCTAACTTGGCTCTCTGATCTTCAGGCAAGCTTTATCTGTTAGCTCATAATCAAAATATCACCAAACAAACCTTTCAGAAGTTCCCCAGACTTGATATGAACTCTACAAGACACTCAAAAACCCAAGCTCCACATAGGATCCCTATGTTGTACTCTCCACACAAGAAGGTCCTAATGTTTCCTAAGAGAGCACATAAGAACCTATGAACTGAAATGATCCTCTTCAATATTTCTGATGTAGGTATGAGAAACTCAGTATCTTCTAGTCTTCAATCCTTTACCTACAGAGATGACATAAATGATCCAGTCTACTGATGAGGTGGATCTGGGAGCTATTTGAAGACCTGCAAAAACAAGAAATTAAACTAAGAAAATTAGGTGGTTTAAATTTTAGATAGTAGAGACAGAGTTTCATAGAGCAAAAAAGTTAACACGGGGAGTGTAAAATACAAGGCATTAAAAAAATTAAAGATGGGAACTCTCTGTAGAAATTATTTAATATGAAAAGTATAACTTTAATGAAATATGTTTTCATAGTAGTGGGGGGAAGTGCTTCCATTTGGTTTGGAGGAACAAAAAAATCTAACAAAAGCTGAAACTACTTTTGAACCTTCATCCCTTTCTGGCTGTCACCAACATACTTAGGTACTTTGACAAGGGCAAAATCTTGACATAAACCACACTAAGCAACACTGAAGATCTCTATCCTTATAGCCACAGGCTCTTTTAAGACCTGTGGTGGAAAAAAAATGAATATTGGAAAAGGTCAGAAGCCAGAATGAAGAGACATTCTGATTAAAGTTTTCCCTCCAGGCAGTTAGAGTATTTTCTGTTCTCAAACTTAGATTTGATGTCACTTTGCTAATGCTAGACTCCAGCTTAAATTTTTAAGAATATGGGTTGTTAGGGTTCAGACCATTGTGTGCGCTTCAAAGGAATTGAAAGCCCAGGCTGTACCCAAACAGTGGGACCTGGGTCTTGCTACTTCTGAAGCTCTTATTCCTTTATGAAAATTCTGCTTTTCTTCTTCATGCATGGTTTTCAAGGTCTCATTTTTTTTAAAATTTTTATTGAGCTATACATTTTTCTCTGCTCTCCTCCCTTCCTCTCCCCTCCCCTTCAGCCCTCTCCCAAGGTCCCCATGCTCCCAATTTACTCAGGAGATCTTGTCTTAAAGGTTTCATTTTAAGATACCTAATTTAGGACAAACAATTCTATAAAGCCATGGAGAGTAATTGAGTTCTTTGATATCCAAAGAGTATGCTAAAAATCAATAAAATAGTTACATGAACTTTAAAAGTTTTAAAGACATAATTTTTATACAAGCAACTTTAATGCAATGCAGACAACTACCAGCTACCCAGCCAGTTTTTATTAACCACAAAACACCTTGACTTTAAGTCAATCTCTCTCTCTCTTTCTCTCTCTCTCTCTCTCTCTCTCTCTCTCTCTCTCTCT
>JAQHUG010000020.1:7990923-8043355 GCA_028555095.1 Dicrostonyx torquatus | reverse complement strand
TCTCTCTCTCTCTCTCTCTCTCTCTCTCTGTCTCTCTCAAAATTTTGGACAGCATAAAAGTTTACAAAGTTGTACACATATTTCTCATTGATAAAATATCAATGAAAAACTATGAAAAAGGAAGTGATGACATTTCTAAGGAAGACAACCATTCTATATCTCCAGACCTTTAAAGTTGCCATCTAGCCTAACTAACCCTTGACACGGCCAAGCACCATGGACACAGTAGAAGCTCCCACATCAGACATGTAAATATTAGCTAAAACCAAGGAACAGCAGCTTGACAGGTCCTTGAAAAGTTAAACATATAATTTCCCTGAGATCCATCAGCTCCAGCCTTAAGTACATTCCCTATTGAAACAAATTCACATAGTGGAAGCCAGTATTTCTGGCAACATCATTCACAATAACTAAAATGTGGACGCAGCCCAAATGTCCACCAGTTGATGAATCGAGGAGAAGAATGTATGTCAGAAGGAATGTTTTCAAGTGTGAAAATAGATGAAGTTATAAGCAACAGCACATATGAACCTTAAAAAAAAAACACATTCCATGAAATAAACCAGATACCAAAGGAAAAATGCTGCCTAATGCCATTTATATGAGGTGTCTGTCATGGAAGAGACATTCACAAGGACATAAAGTAGAATACTTCTTGCCAAGAGCTGTGGTAAGGAAGAGTGGGGAGGCACTGTTTTATTTAGGAATAGAGATTTTAACATGGAATTATTAAACAGTTCTAGAAATAGATTGAGGTGATGGTTGTACAATATTATAATAATTAATATGACTGAGTTATGTATTTAAAACAATACAATGACAAAATTCTAAGCTTATTTCTGTATATTTTATGTATGTTTTGTCCTGTTAAAATACAGTATTTATAAAATCTATGAAACCGATCAGTTATATTCTACTTATATATGCTAATAATTGTGGTTATTAATTATCCTTCTTAGTAAAATTTAATTTCAGCTTGATGGATTTCTCAGTCTTCCATGTCTAATTCAGTGGACTAGGAAAATCAAGCACACAGCGGCATCCAGTTCTCTGTTTTGCTAGTCCTGGGCCTTTCCATACCTCATGGCAAGCCCTATATATGGGTATTTATGAGAGGTGATATTCTTGGTTCCTAGATACAGATTTTTCTTCATGGGGTTGCATGTTCTGACCTCAACAAGCCCGGAAAGGTAGCACATCTTGATCGTAAGGCCCTGGTTCATTGAAGGAAACACAAGGAACATTGTGTAGAAGACGACAAAGGCTGGTTGTGGCCGTGACACTAAGATTTCAGAAGTACTCTGATGTGTTGGTCGAAGTCAGGAATACTGTTCATGGCTAGCATAGAGTCAATGCCTCACCCTCACCTGCGATAGGCAAGTCCATATGCCTCCCTCCTGAGGTCTAAGGCAGAACATAGTTCTGTGAGCGACTCACCCTCTAATGACTCAATCTCACCAGTACCTTAAAGGAAAGCACTTTACTAGTTCAAAGACCAAGCTAAATGTCTGATCTGGAGTGTAGACAATAAAGGCGCTGCCCTTAGTGCAGGTCCTGTCTATTTTAGGAAATGACTGTGGTGTTAAGCCATGAAGAATTAACGCCACCAGCTCTCCATTGTGCATAACCTTTTGACAACTGGATTGGTTTGTTTAAATACTCTTTGTTGATGCCGCTTAGTTATTTCCTTAGCCCGCTGGCAAAGCACGCAGATATCCAACGCACTTGGAGTCCCTGAAGTGCTGACTGACTGTGTTGGACAGCTGCCACACGGTGTCAATTCGTACACCACTTCCTCTATCTTAAATCCATCTTCCAGTGAGCGATGGGAACATTCTTAACCTGAGGTTTTAATGAATGTGACAATAGCAAGGAAAACCGAATCAGGTTTTCTTCCCAGGAACAAGCTTCAGCTTGTTCAGTGGCAAAGTCATGATAAATGTTCATTTATCTCTTTGTGGTTTTAAAACTGTCCGGGGCAACTCTGTCTTTTGTAGCGAGATCTTCTGTGTCTGCAGAGAGAATTTAGTAGAGCGTTTTGCTCTGCTCTTTGAGTTCTTCACCTGTGTGTAGATTTTTCCTGTGGCAAATCCATTCCGCTGATTTTGCAATCAAAGAATGCCACACTTATGACCAGATATCTAAATAGCTCACATGGATCAAACCAAATAAATCCATCTATCTTAAAAATATTTCGACCACACAGTCATCTTTCAATCATAAGCCTATCTTTATGATTATAATTTATGACTCTATCTTTGTGATTATTTTATCGATGCCTATAAAAACCATCAACTTAAACAAACTAGGTAGAAGCAGCCATGCTAGGTAAGGGCAGGTATTGTCCTAAAATTGATGGACAAATGCACAGTGTAAATCAGAGTAGCCCAAAGAAACGTGGAAACTCCACAATGAAAAGTTCTCACTTAAGACACGGTCCAACATGGTCAAAGTTGTCAAAACCAAATAATCATTTTGTTCCTCTTGACTCCATGATGTCATATAAGGAGAAATTCAAGTTGGGCAATATTATGTGACTTAAATCTAGCCATTGGCATACCCACTTTGAGGCACATTTTCCACATAAACAGACTAGAAATATTCAAGTATTTCAGAGTCACAAGAGGTAAGGAAAGAGTAAGCAACTGACAGACAACTGATTCTGCAGTCAGAATAACAAAAAGAAGAAATATATGGAAAACTGAAAAGTTTAAGCACACATGAGTTAGTATGACTAATAAAAACAGACAAGGAGCAAAGGTAATATTATTGATATCTTACATGATTGCATGTTGTAATTATGGTATAGTGTTATTTTTATTTGTACTCTATTATTAAAGGTATTATTAAAATAATCATTGCTATTAGTTCTAACTTTTATAGTGCTGGAGCAGATAAGTAAAGAAGTAATATAAGTGCTTTTTTTTCTGATTTCAATGAATATACTGGAGTTACAGAAGATGTTAGCATTAAATGATTCTAAAGGAAGAGTGGACCTTATGGGAAATCATTATTACTTTTATAACTTATCCATAAGTCTAAAATTATATTAAAATAAAAAGATTTTATACAAAACAGAGTACAGTCAGCAGACACTTTGTGTCCTTTGCCTCCTGTCTGCCTGGGGTGTGGCTCCATGCTGCAAGTAGAGACAGCAAGACAGAAAAGAAAACAGGGAGGAGGGCTCCGTGGAGCCAAAAAATTCAGCCCCTGTCAGCTCACAGATCTGCAGGGGATGCCTGAGCCTCACACTAGCTTCCTATCCCCAGCTTCCTGACACATGGGGACAAAGTAAGAAAGACAAAGAATAAAGCACAAATGAAATCTAAGCATTTGGATCAGGTTACTAAAAACAGTCATTCGCTACCGTCCATTGGCAATTAAATTTTTTCATTGGAGATTATCGCTGTCTGTGCTTACAGCTAAATCTTTGAACACCACACCCTCTGCAGTTCAAGATTTTGTGCTTCCTTCTCGAAAAGAATGCACTTGGACAAACACCCAGCTTCCAGTGAATAAATCTCAACAATTCTTTCAGGTTGATTTTGTTACCTTAACTTGTGGGAGAAACTGATGCTCAGATTAAATGATTCAAAGTCACATGGCTACTGCCATTCTATAGCAGTATGAAATTAGTTCTACACATTATCATCTCCCATTTAAGATGCTGAAGTCATTCTCCTGCCCTACCATGTGACCAAACACTAATGACCTATTGCACTTAACATGTGTATGAATACAGACTTGTGACTTTGGCACTAGACCATGAAAGCACTGTAGATTGTCTGTGCCCTGTCTATCTTGGGCCATACATTTGTAGAGAAAACCAGTCACCTAGATGTGAGGCATGAACACCCTACTAACACCATGCAAAAATATCTTGGGTGAAGATGTTCCAGCCCCAGCTACATCTTCAGATAACATCCTAACTGTAAGCTAAAACCAGACATATTTAGCAAGCGCAATTACAAATCTGACTCATCATTTTAAAAAGATGAAAATATTTTATTGTTTTTAAAATCTAAGTTTTGAAGTAACTTGCTATATAACAGGAGATTAAACCATGCAACTACTAACAGATTTCTTGACTGAAAGGAATCTTGTCCCTTGTACCACTAATGCATTCTTCTTGGCAAACTGAAAGACTGACCATTATTTTGCTGAAAATGTGAATAATTACTATTTAAATGAATTTTGTAAGCTTCTTTCTTGATAATGTGGGATGCTCTACTTTGCAAATATTCTCTATCACAAATTCAGAACATGGGTCCCAAGGACAACAGATCACTTAATAGCTAAGAGAGGAAGGAAAGAAAAACTTTCATGTACAAAAGAATCCATGAAATATTCATGAAATAAATCATTGTCGTGTCTTAGGATATAGTTTATTTACATAGTATATAAAGAAGAAAGACTGTCTCTAACAGGATTTATAATTATAATAGTGTGATCAGTCTATAATAGGTAAATAGAGCCACACCATTGCTATGCAATGTTTA
This sequence comes from Dicrostonyx torquatus, assembly GCA_028555095.1. Taxonomy (NCBI): domain Eukaryota; kingdom Metazoa; phylum Chordata; class Mammalia; order Rodentia; family Cricetidae; genus Dicrostonyx; species Dicrostonyx torquatus. The sequence goes on along the minus strand of JAQHUG010000020.1, from coordinate 8,038,856 downwards.
TGTTTTATAATGTTTGTTTTCTATATATGTTTTTTAATTGATTTTTTACTTTAGCTCTATATATTTTTCTGCTCCCCTCCCTGCCTCTCCCCTCCTTTTAAACCCTCTCCCAAGATCCCCATGCTCCCAATTTACTCAAGAGATCTTGTCTTTTTCTACTTCCCATGTAGATTAGATCTATGTATGTCTCTCTTAGAGTCTTTATTGTTGTCTAGATTCTCTGGGATTGTGATTTGTGGGCTGGTTTTCGTTGCTTTATAAGCATAAAAATTTAAATATGTGGGGTTTTTTTAGGTCTAGAAGTGAAGTGATCGAACTGGTCAGAGTTGCCACCAGAGCAATAAGGTCTATCAAATACACATCAGTATCATGGCTGGCATCATAGTTTTTTCATTGTGCCTGCTAGATACACCTATGATGGTTCTGACATAAAAATTCAAGACCTTCCTGCTTATGCCACATACATATATACTAATGCTGCATCTCTCTAAAGTCCAGAAATGAAAGCAAAAAACATCATGATAACCATAAACTCAGTTTTAGTGAGACCTCCTGGCAAGGGTAGTGTACGGTTTACAGCTTTTGCAGATCTCACCCTGGACCTCTGTTGTGAGACATTTGTTTACACTGTGTAATGATAAGTCACGGTGATTGGTTTAATAAGAAGCTAAATGGCCAATAACTAAGCAGGAGGTATAGATGGTACATCTGGACAAAGAGAGCTCTGGGAAGAAGAAATGGGAAGTCACTAGTCAGACAAAGAGGAAGCAGTGCATGCAGGCAGAGGGGTAAAAGCCATAAACCATGTGACAGAATGAAGGTTAACAGTAATAAGTTAGTTTAGGTTATAAGAGATTGTTATAAACGAGCTTAAGCTAAGGCTGAGTTTTCATAATCAATAAGAAGTCTCTGTGTCATTATTTTGGAACTGGCTGATGGAACAGCTATACATGGTACCATACATGAGAGCTCGAAGCCACAACCCTAAGATTAAGGATCTCATGCTCTAGTGTCTGATCTAGGTGGACTGCTTTCATTATTAATAAAAAAGTCTCCATGTCATGCATTATTTGGGATCTGGCCAACAGGACAGAAAGAGACTCGTTACTGGCCTCTTTTTTGAAGTATTCTTAGCATCTCACAGGACATGTGACAGGTAGTGACTCCCACTGTATATTCTTTTTTTTTGTTTTTTTTTTGTTTTTTGCTGTGCTTTTTCTTCACTTGAGCTCCTCAAAAGTGCTAATTGCTTTAGTGTGTGCATGTGCGTCCATGAGTTTTCCTTTTTTTTCTCAAACGAATTCTGTCCATCCTCTGATGTGCTGTGTTTCCAATCAAAGGGCAGGAATAATTCAGAGAGTGCCAGGAAGTACTTTTCTGGTGTCAAAAACCCTTTTACTGAAGTTCCTTGTAAAATGGGGAAAAAAAGTAAATAAAAGCTAAATGAGAAAATGCATAAAAACATTTCAAGGAAAACTTGAATTATTGATCTCCGTCTTGTTGAATCTGTAGGCATGTGTGCATAATTTATTTTTAACTGCAATAATTGTGATAATTGTGACATGTGTAATCATGCTTCTCTGTGGATGCAACACTGCATAGAGGCAACTCAAGGATAACACTGCTAAGACACACATGTCTAGGGAAACACAAGAGTATGACACGACGAGTGATAGAATGAGGGTCTCCAGCCACATTCTCTAGTGTATAAAAGCTAAGAGTTCATATTAATTCCACAGACACAGCTGTGAAGTGCTTGGCTGAGTCATGAGTCCATGTAGCAAGCCTACAAGATACAAAGCTGGTAACAGTCCATAGCATCCTGTCATCAAGAGACAAATATTTGGAGCCTAAATTAAACTTACTATTTCGGATTAAGTGAAATAGTTTAATGTGAATCTAACAGAATAGAGATGTAATGTATATAGATGAATCTGTGAGGCAATGATGAAAGATATCAAAGATATAAATTAATGGAACGATAACATATTCTTGTGCATAGAAGACTTGCTATTGTTAAGATACCGATTTTTCCAAACTGATATGCAGATTCAATATGATGCAAAGTCGCTTTGTAGCTATAGGCAACGTGGTTGTGGACTTCATACATACAACAAAGATCTCAGAAAGCAACATATCACTACCAGACTCTGAGGGCTGACAGACACTAATGATTTCAATGTTTACTACAGAATTGATGGAATCAAGACAGCATGGTGTTACTTAACGAATATGTACAAAATAAGTGGGACAAAACAGAGAACTAAGATATTTGGTAGACAAAAGCACTTAACAAATGTTTAGCATTAGGCAGAAGCAATTCAGAACAGAAGAGACAGTCTTTTCAATGGGTGATACTGCGTTAATCAGACATCTATATTCAAAACAAGCAAACACTCACTCTTTATGAGAATTAACTAAAAACTGACCACGAATGTGTAAAATGAAAACTACAAATCATGTGGACAGACAAATAGCAGAAAATCAAATTAATCTGGTTTTGGGGTGAAATTTAAATGCAACAATATTAACAGCTAAAGTGTTAACTTCATTAAAATGAAAATTCAAGTGCTCAGGTAATGGCTATATTGGTAAAGGTGCTTGCTGTCAAGTCTACTTGAGTTCAATCGTTGGTACCCACACTGTAAAAGAATGGAACCCAGTCCTGAAAGTTGTCCCCCAATAACCATGTGTACATTGAAGAGTGTTGGTGTCAGGTATTTTGAGTTCAGGCATTTGGTGCTCTTTTTCTGGGGATGCTGTCTAATCTTTTCTCCAGGATTAGGACAGTTTAGGGGTCTGGGAGAATACTGTTGGGTCATAGTACCACTCTGCTCACAGCCTACCCAGAGTTCATGCTATGAATTAATGAAAAATATCAATGTCAGCATGGGCTCCCTGCTCCAGGGCACACTATCATACTTTTATACTGTGAAGTTTAACCACCCACCCCTTTCTGCTCCCTTATTGCTCTCCTCCAAATGAGGTCTTCTGTCTGAGCATTCTACCCCTCATGATTGGAGGAGAGACATACTCCAGCCCTGGGAAGCAACATGGTGATGTGAAGTATGGAGAATTTATCTGCTTGAGAGGTTTATCTTTACGCCCTAGTATAATCATTAACCAAAACCTTACTTAGATCCATATGAGCTTAAGCACTGTTTTCTTGTCTTGATTACAATCTGTTTACTATTGCGTGCGCGCACACACACACACACACACACACACAAACACACACACACACACAAATGTAATAAACAAAAAGCCAATCTTTTCTGAATTGCATTTCCAGAAAAAAAAAGTAAAACTACTTTCTGGAAGAAAATATTTGTAAAACACATCTAATAAATGACTAGCATATAAAATAGACAAAGACTTTTTAAAAACTCACTAAAATAAAATAACACAATTATATCTGAGGAGATTGTAATAGATGACTTCCCAAAGAAGACGGATTGTAACTCTGTGTAGAATAGACGCTAATCTCCTTTACTTTGAGAAACAGAAGTTACAGTAACTATTTCATATAGTAATTGGTTAGCCAATCTCCCTGAGCCCCGCCCCAAGAAACTCCTGATGTTATAGAAGGCTACTTGTTCGTTCCCAGCTGCCCATACTCGAAATAACCACACAGAAACTGTGTTAATTGAACCACTGCTTGGCCCATTAGCTCTAGTTTCTTATTAGGCAACTCTTAAATCTAGATTTAACCCATTTCCATTTATCCGTGTATTGTCACAAGGCTGTGGTTTATCAGTTAAAGTTCCAGAATCTGTCTCCAGTGGTGGCTCCGAGGCTTCTCCCTGATTCAGCCTCCTTTTTTCCAGCATGCAGTTTAGTTATCCCTGCCCAGCTCTTCTCTATTCTATAACAGGCCTAAAACAGCTTCTTTATTAATCAACGGTATTCACAGCATACAGAGGGGAATCTCACGTCACTCCCGCTAATGTTGATTCCTGACAAGTTTGAAAGACAAATGCAACTCATTCTTTGCACATAAGAGTGCACACTAGCACAACTATATTTTAAGGAAATTTAGCATTTCTTTACAAAGTGAGGCAGAGTTAACCTAAACAACACAAGCACTTTAGCCAGTCATCATATGCCATGGGAACCAGCATGCACACCTTCATTGTGGCTTCCCTGAAAACTCATACCAGAAACAACCAAGACCACCCTTAACAGTCAAATGAATAAAGTTTATATTTTTGATAAAATGGTCAAAGTGAACCAATAATAAAATTAATGAGTGGATATGTCTGCATATTAATAAATGGAAGAAGCCAGTCTGTAAGTGTCTTCCAAATACAGCCATATGATAGTCTAGAATGAACAATACAATGGAGGTGATAAACATATCTGTGCTTGGCTCAGCTTTGGTGGGGAATGAGAAGTCTGAATATATGAAGCCTATGAGCTTTGGGACCATTGAACTAATCTTTAGGACAGTGGTAGTGGATAGTTGAGACTCTGAAAATGTCAGTGCTTTGGAGAAATTGCTGGCACTGGAGCTGAATGGGGAAATGTATAAAATGAGCCTGAAGCATGTGAGGGTGTCAGAACACAGGACAAGGATAAAGGGAGGATGAGATATCTTCCAGTGTCACAGAACTTTACTAGATGCTCAAGGCCCTTGATAGCATCTTTCATTGTTCTCTTGCCCCCAAAGAAAGAAAAGATTTTTTTTTTGGTTTTTTGAGACAGGGTTTCTCTGTAGCTTTGGAACTAGCTCTTGTAGACCAGGCTGGCCTCGAACTCACAGAGATCCGCCTGCCTCTGTCTCCCGAGTGCTGGGATTAAAGGCGTGTGCCACCACCGCCCAGTGAAAGAAAAGATTTTTAAAAAATCAAAATAGTATCAAAAGACATCAAAACTACCAAATGTCCAAGTTTGGAACAATTTGAGCAATATAATAAATACAAGCAAGACATGAAAAAAATTATTAAGCCCATGTTGACTGAAGTAAACTCCTGGTAAATAATTATACTGGGGAGGAGACACAAATCCCTCATGCATAAGAATTCCAAGTTGTGCACATTGCTGCATTCTTTCCCAGGACTGGAGTGTGTCTTTCCAGTTGTGAGGCACGGGATTGCAGAAGTACCTATTCCCTTCAAGGGGAGCAAGGTGGAAGCAGAAGGGGTAGGGGTTACATTTAACTGAAGAGAAATGCGATAGACATGCCTTGGGGCAGGCAGTCACTGCTGACATTGATAGGTCTAAGTCAACGCATGGCATGAACAGCAGGGAGGATGTGAGCAGAGTGGTTCTATGGCTCAACAGCACTCTCTCAGACCCCTAAACCAGTCTGAACCTGGAGAAAAGATAAAAAAATATCTCTAGAAAAGGACATCAAGCTCCTGATGTCAAAATACCTGATGCTAGAACTCTTCCAAACCATCAAAATTCTAAAAATGAGAATAGATTATGTAACTTTCATAGCCAAGAAGAGACAAGAGCTAAAATGAATAAAAGTCATTTTGATATGACCCCCATTTTGCTCATGTGGTCCCTCCTCCCTGTGTTTGACTGGACTCCCGGAGCTTGACCTGGTGCTTGACTGTAGATCTCCGCATCTTCTTTCATCAGTCAATGGATCAAGTTTCTATGATGACAAAATATTCGCCAAGCTGATTACAGGGGATGGCCAATTCAGGCATGCTTTCCACTCTTGCTGGGAAATTTTAAGTTACCTACACAAACTCATGCATTAGAAACATAATAGGTAAAAACCAGAGGAAACATATTAAAATAGGTTCAATGATTAATAGTAATCTAGCAATATTGCTTCTTAATTCCAATAAACACGAAAGGTAGCGTTCCGTTAGAATGGCTACCGAGGTTAGTTCAAATGACTTCCAAAACAATACAGACTATGGCTATTGCTATTGGTTCACTCTCCGGGGTTGAAGTTAAGTAATGACTATTGAATAAACTAAACACGTAAAATAAAATACAGGACTCAACTGATTCAATCTATAGATAACCTGAAAGCCTTCTGGCAAGGGAAGCAAGCAATTAATATTCCTATCCATCTGTAATACCTCTAAGTCTCAATGACCAGCATGATAAGATATCAGTAGAGGTATAGTAAATGCCATTAACATATTGGTGAAAACACACAGTGGTCTAATTGGACTTAAGGACCACCCAACAGGAGAGAAACCATGCCTGGTACTTAAAACTTAGACAATTTTTTGGGGTTAGTTAGGTCAAGTATCTTAGAAGAGAATCTTGTAGGACCACTTTGCTAGATCAGCATAATTTCTAACTACACTATGCATCTCATCTTTATATACACAGATACTTGTAGCTATCACCTCCTTCAAAGAAAGATCTCTTTACAACAATCACAGACCATCACAAAAACTCACAGTTAGATACAGTACAAAGACCAAAGGGTCACAGGGAGTGAGTCCAGGCCCAATGGGTACATGTATATCAGAACCTTCTCTCTATAGTTCAGGACATACCAAAGAAGAGGGGATGAAATGACTATAGGATCCAGAATACCAAGCAGTCTGCTGTGAGATAGTCTCAGAGATAGGGCTGCATAAACAAAATCGTAACTGGCAAATATCAACAGGCTTGCTAATATGGAAGAAGAAGGAAAATTTCAAGCTGTCACATCCTGGACAAGAAACCATGGGCAACTGATGATTACTGAGGGAAAGAGAATTGGCCTGTCTCAGAGACAAACCACCTCACTCATTACCCAATACAAAGTGGTCAGTCCTGCCGAGAAACCAATGATAATGGCACAGGGACCTATCTCTTCTGCATGTATTGGCTTTTTGGGAACCTATTCTATATGGATGCACAGCTTCTTGGACTGGGATAGAGAGGGGAGGGCCTTGGGCTTCCCACAGGGCAGGGTAACCTGCCCCATCTTAAGGAAGCAAGGGATGGCGGTGGGGTAGTGGGGGAGAGGGAGGGCCTGGCACAAGGGGAGTAAATGTAAATTTTTCTTTTAACAATAAAAAAGGGAGAAAAAAACAAAACAAAGTGGTCAGTCTTGAAACCAAAAACACACAAATATAAAAAAGACTCGGCAGGTTGTAATTATATATTAATGTATATTTGTATCTGTGTGTGTGTATGTGCAAAGCAGAAGTAATCAGGGAAGAAGAGGCTATCATCATTAGAGAGAGGGTCATGGAAAAAGCTGGATGAAGGGAACTTGCAAGGGCTGGAGACAGGAAAGAGAAGGAGTAAAGTTATGTTACTAAGTTTTAATTTAAAACGTATTAAAATAAAAACGAATCACACATAGCTGTTAAAATGAAGCAGGAAAATCTATAAAGTGAATATATATGCTTTCTAAAGAACGGTAACAGGAAGCTTGAATTGTGTAATTTTTACTTTCTACTTGCATATCTATTTGCCTTGTTATTTTTCACATCATATTGTTTATCACCTAAGCTACAAAAGAGTGGTATTTTCTTAACTTCTTATTGTGTACCAATATTTTATGCTAGCATTACATTCTCATATTCTCTAGTTCCCAAATAAATTTCTTCAGACAATAAAATAATAATGAAGAAAGCGTTTGTGTCAGGAGGGAGGAGATTGGAGAGTTAAAAATATAAAATGACTGCCTTCCTGCTTTTTCAACAGGAAGTCCAGGCCAATGAAAGGGGCGACACGTTCTTATTGCAGCTTATTAGCTCCTTTTTATTGTAACAAATGAGAAAAGACTTCTTTCTTGGAAGCCCTATGAAAGGAAAAATAATGTTTCTTTCTTTTCAATGTCTTATTTCAAGGTTGAAAAAACTTAATGCAGATGTGCGCGTGTCATCCAAATATGAAAAGCACATCTTTTCTCTAATCATGCCTTCTGCACATCAGGTTGCCTCTGATTTGCATTTGTGCTCAGTTAGGCTTCTCCACCCTTCTGAAGCTCATACTCTCTCTACTTTACCCTACTGTTGTAGCAGGTTCTGCAGTTATCTAGTGAATGCTAGCCATCCTTTTGAGTAGTAAACTTGAAGACTATAAAGTCCATAGAGGCCTTTCTCATCTAATCTTAATCCTCCACAGACCGAAAGGAATAGCATTCTAATGTTTGGGTTTGAATTTGTGGTGTCTACTGAAACTCAAGTATTGCAGACTTAATTGGCAGACATGAAGGCTGATTAGATCATTAGCATTTTTCACCCAATAGTTCGTTGGCTTGATATCTTCTTGATAGCTTTACAATATGATGGCATTTGAGGGACATGCAGCATGGTGGGATAAAGTAGGCCCACAGGGACTTTCCCTTTGAATGTTGTGTCTTGTATTGGCTTTCTTCCTGTCTTATTCTCTTTCATGATTGATATTAAGCAAGCAAACAGCCACGCCCTCCCAATTCCATTCTGTCACACTGTTGCCCACTCCTTAGCTCAAATTTCTTTGAAATAGTGAGACTCAATAAAGCCTTCCATTTTAGGTGATTTTCCTGGTAGTTTTGTCATAACCATGAAGGTCAGACTATTACCCCAAGTCGCAGATAGAAACTGTAATAACATAAGTCCTGAAGTACTTCATCAGGATAACAAAATGATCTCAGTGTATCAATGTGGCAGCTCCCAGAGGACCTTACAATTAATAGGACAGTGTGTTTTTCTTTCATTTATTTGGTCCTTTATTGTATGTATTCTGGAACCAAACGCTTGCCACGGGGCCCACATGGTGGTCATAGTACAACTTGGAGCAGTCAGTTTTCTGTTTCTGTGTGTATGTTGCAGGGGTGGGCTCGGGATATCAGGCTTCTCAGCAAGTATCTTGATGCACTGAGCTATCTCAGAGGCCCTGTGAATCGTGATATTTCAGTCCCTAGTGTATTATGGAGATGACAGTTAAAGATATTTCAGGAACCTGCTAACAAGCAGCTGGATCTCACAGTGGAGACTTCATCCAGAAAGTCCATCTTCCTCTCTGCTGAATAGCTGATCCCTTCTCTGCCTGTGGTTTAATGTGACAGGAGGCCAACTCCAATCGTTGAGTCAATTTGCAGTAGAGTTAAATAAAATCGCAGTACACGCACATCAAATTTAGAATCAATTCCTAGTACAGAGGAAGATACAGGCTTCAGAAATGTCACACAGCAGCCGTTCTTTCTTTCCCGTCCCTAATCATCATTCAACTGTGCCCAACTAGACAGTCAGAAGTGAGCATAATCATGGGAGCTCGAAAAGGTTGTGACCTCCTAAAGTTTACTATACAAAGGTGAAAGGAAAACTTCTCTCACAAAACAGTGTAAGATTGCAATGGACTTGAGTCCAGGGACAGGAATGGCCGTGGGGAATGAGACCCAGGAGAAAGGCTGCATGGATCAACTGAGCATCCAACTGAGTGTGGGAAAATTGCATATTAGGAATATAAGCCTTCAAAAAGGAAGAGCATGAGGAATCATTATTTCCTGAACCCAGCAATGAGGGCTTCTTTTGCTCATGAAGATACTGAAGACAGAGGGGAGGAGCAGACAGAAAAGACTGTGTATATCAGCCAGAAATATGGCTTGGTCTATGCCCTCAGAGTGGCAGTGATCAGAGGGTTGGGGTTTTTAACTCAAAATCAGTGCCCAAGATGCTAATATATAAATATCAGGGAACACAATATAATGCTTAAAACTTTCAATATAAATCTTTCTGAAATTATGCAATACAGGGAGGGACTCCTGAGACTGAACAAGACCTTGACTGTTCATAAAATATTACAGCATTGAGGAAAGACGTTCACACTCACAGAAAATAATTGTACAATACAGCAGCCCCAGGACTGGAGCATATGGGGATTGTTCCTTCAGGAAACACGTTTAATGGGTCATGGTGGTGGCACTGGAGTCTGATGTGACTAGCGTGCTTTGCAATAACAGGGCACAGCTAGGAGTGTGCACAGAGAAACAGCACGCTCTGGGGACAAAGTGAGAAGGGCCTGTAGGCCATCTGGAGAGGGAGCTGGAGCGAACGGCAGCTCTGCTTGCCTCTCATCCTAGATCCCGGCCTCCAGCACTGGGGAACAGGCCTTCACTGCCCCGTCCTCCGAGCCTGTGGCGGCCAGGCAGACTAATACAATAATAATAATATTTTTCCTATTCCAACCCCAGCACTGACTGAACATCTCTTCAGATTTAACAGTTTGCCACCAAGCTCTTTTCTGGGTGTTGGAGTAAGTTAAGAAATGTCAGATTAAACAGCCTCGTTACTTTGAGCATCTCTCATTCTTTCTGATGAAAGAACAAACCTTTGTGAACTACACAAAACGTAGCTTTATGTGTAAAAGACATGCAGTCCTGTCGTTCATTTTCTTCTATGTAGCACAGAATATGAGCAAGTAAGGGTTGTCAGAGGAGGTTGGTGTATTTGTTTAAGATTGGAGCAAGAGTACCTGAAAAACAGAGACCTTAACTAATTAATCAAAATGTCATTAGAATATGCCAGAGTAAACTTAGAAGGTCAATACCCTTAGCTCTTTCAACAGCTAGGAAGTTTTATTTTGATAATCAGAGATGCATAGAACAGTCGCATAGACAGCCCTGTCTTCTGTCCCTGATGATGCTGGTTCATCATTACAGAGCATTTCCCACAGGCACTCAGCCTGTGTCATGTACAAGTAGTGGCTTCTCATACTTACTTTACCAAAAGACACTGCTATGAGCTCCCTCCAGAGTGGAGGTGTCAACAAACAAGGCAGGCTCCAGGCAGCAATAAAAATGCCTGCAGAGCAATTCTGGCTGCAGGTGTCACCAGAGTGTACAAGGTATACAAGCATGGGACTGATGCTTAACCAATTAGTTCTCAGTGCACTGGACCAGGCTCCCCAGGACACGAAAGGACCAAAAGTGGACATCTGTTATGACTCTTTTGAATATTGTTCCTTTCACGATCTAAAGGAGATATAATGAAACTACTCCTCTTTCTTGTGAGGTCCAGCTCATGCTAAATTTTGCAAACTGTGCTTACAAAGAAGAAGTAAAAATTTCTCAAAGCCTATGTAAAGTCTGTCATGGGGAAAATGATAGGTTGTCTCAGTTACTCAGGAGACAGGGGCAGCAAGATTGTTCAAACAGGAGTCCAGGCCAGGATGGTCAAACCAGTTAGACACTGATTTGTACTGACTCCTGAGGAGCCAAAGGTCTTACCGAGTCACCTGATTGTTTTCAAAATTGCCATGTAGCTGTGTGTACACACTCACTGAGAATGCTTTCCTTTGAAGCAGGACACACGTGGGAACTTGATTATGCACACAGGACCTAGCCTGTAGTAATATTTGAAAATTATTCTCACTTATATACTATTGGAGAACAAGCTTAGCTTTATGTATGGAGCCAATTCTTCCCAGGAAGAGCATTCAGACATTTGGCTCATAATCTCTTGGACTCTCAAGTGCTAACAAAGCTCGCTTCTTATAGATCATGCACTTTAACTTATTGGGGCAATTCACCCTGATACAAGAAGTACAGATAAAATATAGGGGGATTTGTAGATCTCAATTTTCTAGTTTTACAAAAGCAAAAGACATGAGTATTTTTCTTTCGTACCACAGACCCCTAATAGCTTATGAAAACTTACCTTCTCATCTTAGTAAATCTCAATGACGCACAGATGAGAAGCAGAGAGTGAACTCCAGGATCTCCACATGACTAGCTCTGAGCCAGCCGCACCCCAGTAGACTCCCAGCTCACACTTCAAGACACTGGTTATTTTGTAATGAAGAATTATTTTTAGAGATCAATTTCATAGTGACCAGAGAAACTTTCAAGAAATAGGAAAATGAAATTACTGGGTCTCCTGTCTGTAAAATACTGGGCTTAACTCCCGAAAAGCTCCTCATGCTCATCGGATTATATAGGTGTGTAAATTTGTGGTATGTTTTGACCAACTTATTTTAAAATTCTGCAGTTGATATAACTTAAATTCCAAATGCAAAAGGAAAATAATCTTTTTATTGCAGTAATAATACATGTGCACACTGGAGAATAAAACTCCCTGTAGGTCCTGTTCTCATTAGGCAAGGCTTCTCTCTTCTTGATGCGCTTCCAAGGGGACAAGAGAGGGGTGGCAGAACCTTAGCAGGAAGAGCAGTTGGCATATTATCAACTCCCAGCAACTGAAGTTCCAAGTTGAAAGGTGGACACGGATTTGCACTGGAGGGTTCAGAAAGACTGACTGGGGTGAGGTAAGGAAAGTCTCAGTAGAACTCTCTGGGGAGGTGGGGGGGTTAGGGTAGAGAAAGGCGGGAGAGTCATGCAAATTGAGTCGATGACGAGCATGACAGCCATTGGTGAGTGTTGGCTATAGCAACAGCTATGGCAATCCTTTTTTACATTTTCTGACACAGAGCTCCTGAAACCCTGAGATTGTAACATGAGGGCCTGTTCAGTACCCCGCAGCCGGCAAGCCCCAAAGAAAATCACACAGAGAGTCTACATTATGTTATAAATTGATTGGCCCATTATCTCAGTCTTCTTACTAGCTCTGTAAGTTATATTAACCCATTGTTCTTATCTGTTAGCCACATGGCCGGTACCTTTTCTAAGCTGCGACAGTGACACATCCTGCTTCCTTGGTGGTCTGTGCAGGAATGCGGGAAGAACTTCCTTCTTCCCTGCTCCCCTTGCGCCACCTCTACTTCCTGTCTGGTTTTCCCACCTATACTTCCTGCCTGGCCAATCAGCGTTTATTTAAAACATGATTGACAGAATACAGACAATTCTCCTGCACCATGAGATGATGATGATGAGTCTCCTATTCATTGACAGCCAGCTCGTCTCCCATATTAACATTCACAGCACTAAGACAACGTGAGTCATTATGGACAGCCTTTGGACAGGGTTGGTCAAGAGGTCAAATTACTGATTAATGTCTGAAGATTTTAAGTTACACACAACTCCCTGACCTCCAAGGAGAAGAAAATGGAGCTAGAAACCACATGTACAAACTCCATGACAAAAGATTAAGGCTTTTGTGTGTGCTGATGAAGTTGGTGTGCAGGGAAGGTGTGTGTAGGGAAACCTTCTAGAAAGGTGCGCAAGGAAGGTGTGGGGGGGGAAGCCTTCTAGGAATGTGTGCTGGGAAGGTGTATGCAGAACTGTGCACAAGGAAGCCGGTGTTCCCAAGAGCTGGGATGTTCTGTCACCCTTCCTCATACACAGTCTCATCATCTCTTCTCTTTGTATCTCTATAATTTCGTAATCATTAAGTATGTATTCTTTCTAAATTTTTCTGGCAAATGATCAGACTTGAAGTGTAGAGTGTGTTGGGCAAATCTACATTCGGAGCTTTAAGTAGCCTGGGTGCCTCCTTTGTGTCTGGCTTCTGAAGCAGGAGCCATCTTGTAGGTTGAGCCCTTGCGCTGTGGGTTCCTCTGAGTCTGGACTGGTAGTCGGAATGTGGAATGCAGCGGACTGTCAGAGTCAGGTGACCACTTGGCGCTGGAAGCACAGGCATATGAAAGTCTTAAGCCCTTGAGTTTTCTGAAGCAGCGGTGAGATAGGAGGAGTGGAACGGCGGAGCTTGCAGAAGCCTGTGACATCTCGTGTTTGTATCACTCTCCAAAGCCGCGTTTGTATTATTTCTCAGAGCTCACAAGAGTCCTGTGAAGGAAGAAGAAACACTGCTTCTCCCAGATTACACATCTGCCCCCGGAGTTCCGCCATTTGTTTGAAGATGCACGGTACCTTCAGCAGCGGAGCTGGACCTTAATCCTAATTTCCATTTGATTTCAAGGCTCCCTTTTGGCTGTAAAAGTATTTGATTCCAAAGCTTTCCATTTGAATTCAAAAATCAATTTAAAATACCGAATTAGAGAAGCTTGCCTTCAGCAGCTTGGGGACATGCTTTGAACAAGCAATGAGAAATCTCATTTTTGCAAAATTGAGATCATTGCAAATTCTGTATCAGAAGGCATGTTTGTTTTAGTATGTGCTGGGCTGAGCATGCTTCAGTGAAAGAGTCTGTGCATAGAAACTATGAGAAAAGATATGGACAAAAAGCAAAAGAAGCAGACAGTGGGGGCTAGTCAGGCATACAGTCTGGGCAACATCACGTGAGAAGGAATACAGAGGCGAAACCTTGGGAGGGTACAGCGATGCTTTAGAAAATGAAGAGATGATGACAGAAGAGGGATGCCCTGAGCTTCTGCTGTTTTGCGGAGTAGTGTATGGATCAACTTAGTGAAAGTCAGAATGAAAATGACATCCTAACCACCATGAGTGTGCATGGTTGAAACAAACGGCCCAGACTAAGCCTCTAAGCCTCTGACAGGGATGTCTTCAAGGCAAGCCCACTTCATAAAATATGGTAAATGGTATCAGAGCTACCTGAAACACTCTGTAGTTCATGATCAAATCAGTCACAACAATTGCACGCCAGTTTTATAAAATGACATCTGAGAAAGTAAAGGGGGATAAAAAGGAAGGAAGGAAGGAAGGAAGGAAGGAAGGAAGGAAGGAAGGAAGGAAGGAAAAAATAAAACACTTCATCTTTTTTTTGGTTTTTCGAGATAGGGTTTCTTTGTAGCTTTGGAGCCTGTCCTGGAACTAGCTCTCGTAGACCAGGCTGGTCTCGAACTCACAGAGATCCGCCTGCTTCTGCCTCCCAGGTGCTGGGATTAAAGGCTTGCACCACCACCGCTCAGCTGCACTTCATATTTTTGATTCAATAATTCAAAACAAAACATTCTTGAAAGGTAAGACATAGATTATGCTATTTTCAGAAATGAGAAAGCTTTGTCCTAAAATGAGTGTCCTGATTTTAGACAATGGAGCTCAGTGTTGTTTGTACAAGTGAGCTGGAGCCTCCATGAGGAATCAGGAAGTAGATAAGCACTGGTCTCATACATGGTTAGATAATCATATCAGCACATGGGTATCTACACCACATACATGCAATATAACAAACACAAGATTAAAAAAACTAATAAACGAGTTACTATATAAACCAATTAGTATAGAACAACTGAGAAGATGCTCATGCTGACTTCTGGCCACACATATAAGCATGTGCACCTGCACGTTTTACACATGACCTTACACACACATCACAAACCATCAGAGAAAAGACTGAACGTTCATAGTCTCTCCTTTTCCTTGAAAAATGATAACTGTGGAGACTTGTCTCTAGAGGGGATCCCAGGTATTCACAGGGATGTCCCAGCTAGGTACTTGGGCAGCAGAGGAGTGGGTGCCTGAACTGAATTGTCCCATAGTTACTTTGTTGAATATCTCAATCGTCACCATAGAAATTTCGCATGATGGATGGAGATAGAGCCAGAGACCCACATCCGAACAAGGGACTGAGCTACCAAGGTCCAGTGGAAGAGCAGAAGGAGGGAGAAGATGAACAAGGAAGTCAGGACCGTGAGGGACTGCAGAGACAGTGTGCTTGATCTATTGGGAGCTCATCAGATCCAGCTGGACCAAGACTGAATGAGCATATGACCTAACTGGACCCTATGAATGTGACTGCCAGTGGGGAGTGACTGAGAAGCCAATGATAATGGCACCGGGACCTATCTCTTCTGCATGTATTGGCTTTTTGGGAACTTATTCTATATGAATGCACATCTTCTTAGACCGAGATGGAGGGGGGAGGGTCTTGGGCTTCCCATAGGGCAGGGTATCCTGCCCCATCTTAAGGAAGCAGAGGGAGAGCGGTGGGGTAGTGGGGGAGAGAGAGGGCCGGGAACAAGGGGAGTAAATGTAAATTTTTTAACAATAAAAATATTTTTTAAAAAAATCTGCAAAAAAAGTGATAACTTTGCTTCTCACTACCTGAATATTATGAAGCAAAGTAAACACCGATCCGAATATTCTTATAAGATGAGCATTGTTTGTTTTACGCACAGAAAGGCTTCCCAGAGCTCATGATGTTTACAGAACGGAGGCTGAATGTGGTATCCTCAGGTTTTGAAACAAAGAACTCTAGAGAGAGAAACCCTTTGCAATGAGGTCTTTGTCAATGTAGAAGAAGGAAAGGGGGATAGAGAATGACTGAGACACTTCGGGGCTGATGGGGAGAAGTTCCATCCTCACACTAAAGTGTGAGCCTACTGCTCTCTTAGTTCCCTGGTGTCAAGTGGACAGCACTTACTGCCCCCTGGAAGCAAGGCTGGCTGATTCGCTTTGTCTTTGCTTCCCCAGCCCCATTCTGCTCTCTTCAAGACCTCTTCTTGGAAGAGGATCCTTTCTTTAGAATTACACTGATACGCTCTTAGAAGTTTTACAGGGTCTTCAGGAGAGCCGAATGGGGTTGGGGAAGCAAAGAAAGCCATCGATAATGGCACTGGGACCTATCTCCTCCGCATGAACAGGCTTTTTGGGGAACCCAGTCTATTTGGATGCACACCTTCTTGGGCCGGGATGGAGGGGGGAGGGCCTTGGACTTTCCACAGGGCAGGTTACCCTGCCCTCTCTTAAGGAAGCAGAGGGAGGGAAGAGGGGTAGTGGGGGAGTGGAAGGACACTGGGAGAAGGGGAGAAAGTGTAAATTTTTGAATGAAAAAAATAAGAGAATATAATAAAAAAAGAAAAAAAACTGTGATACAACAAGATTCAGAGGTGGAAACCTATCTAGAGGAACACTGTAAAGCCTGGTCCTTCACTGATCCAATTAATGTCATCCAACTATACAACATAGCACATCCATTTCAAGCTCCATCCATTGATAAAGGACTTCTCTTCGACTAAGACTTTCTTGTAACAGAATGTATCTCACAGTGCTATATTTTGAAATTCAGTTATTTATGGAATTTTCTGTAATCTGTTTAAATAATAGTTAAGGAAGCGATACATTTAGTTTGGAATGATGGTGCTTGGTTAGTGATGAAAATATCTTGCAGAATGTTGTCATTTATAATACTGTGAGATTTGGAAGCTTGTTTAATTATTTGGATTTCTTTTTTAAACTCAATTAAAATCTAGAATCTGACAGAATGGACAGCATGGTGATTGCCTCTTGATGCTATAAGAACAAATAAAAGCTAAACAGACCAAGAAAAGAATGGCTGCCAAATCCTCGTCTGACTTACAGATGGCTCTGTGGACTGGAGTACCAAGGAAGAAAATAGCGCATATGCCTGTATCTTTTATTAGCCTGAATATGGATTCTGGGGATAACTGTAGAAAAATTCTTATACCTTTATGTCATCATCTCAGACCTATATATCTGAGGTTAAAATGTAGACCTTGCCATTGGAGGTTGAAAAGTAAAACCATGATTGTCTCATGGAGGTTACACTTTCAGAGAGCTAAGTCCTCCCACCCAGACTGTCCCTTGCTGTTGGATGCTCTCAGCACTCATAAACTACTGATCATTAGACTTCATTTTGTTTTCCATCATGGTGTGTGTGTGTGTGTGTGTGTGTGTGTGTGTGTGTGTGTGTGTTAAGGGAATAAGCTACTGAAGCAACCCAAATGAGGTACATACCTCTACCCTCTTTTTAGTTAAAAAATATATTTTGAGACAGACTCTCACTAAATTTCTGAAGCAGGTATTAAAAATTTCTCTGTAGCTTAAGCAGGCAGTGAACTTGCAGACTTTATGCCTTGACTTCCAAAACACCTGGACTTACAGACCTATGCTATAAGGCATTGATTCCGGAATTTTTATTAAAGTTTCTTTAGTATCACTGAAGCAAAACAGAATTTCTAAAATAAATTTTCTATATTGTCATTGGCTCACTGAATATATTGTGAAGGCATAACTGTATAACATACACATAAATCACATCCCATCAGAGAACTGCATTCATTGGTTCTTCACAATGGGACACTAGATATTCTTAGAAAAGTATGGATAAAACATATCTCTATTTCAATGTTACTTAATGACCCTGAACATCCTATTTAAGATAATCATGCAAAGAGGACCACCAAGATGTATAATTCATTTAGGACTAGGAAAACAAGTGTCTTAAAAAGATAATAAAGAGGCTATCAAACACACATGTCCCAAATACTTTGTTTACTTCTCTAAGTACAGATTTATCTAGTGCTGCAACCAGCCAGCTCTAAGTTCGTTTTAAAATGCCAAGCAACATGTACACAGATTGTAGGAGCTCCAGAATGCATTTGCAAACAGCAGCGTTGGCTTTCCCCTTGCAGGTAACTGGTGCCCTCTTCATAAGGTGAGGATTACTTGCATTATCATAAGATAATATAATAGAAGAAGGTGTCCACGTAATCACTACCAGTGTTTGGAAACCTCACATTCTTAGGTATTTTGACATCCTTTCCCTCGGTTTCCAGAATCTTTCATGTACAGTGATTTCTTCGGCAGTGATAACTCTACTTGTGTAATACAGCTTTCAGGCTACTTGGGTAGGATGTTTCTGAGTCCACCATAGACAACCACAACCTATCAGGCCTAATTAAAATTAGCTCTACTATCTTTCAAGCTTGCTAACAGTATTCCTGTCACATAACTCTAGATGTGTTGGCTAGTTAAAGGTCAGATAGATAAAATCAGTGGTTCCTATAACCACCACCACTGCCCCAGCAAACCAGAGACTGAAAGTGGGGTCTCTACTGTTCACTCTCTTCTACTGTGATTCCTTACAGTGGCATTTCTGCCAGGTGTCTTACATTCCATCATCAACAGTGTAAACCAGCAATAGCAACAACGAAAAATTGGAATTCTGGTTTTCAAGATCTTTACCAGTATCTGAAAGTATATACGAATGCAGGTATGTTCCTTCTTCCTTCCTTTTCATTCTCTTCTTTTTAATTCTCTAAAGCTAGAGGAAAAAGTAGTGGGGAGGGACTTGGCTGTTTGTCACTTCATTTTAACATTGCAAACGGGGGGCAAAGAAGCAGGCTGAATTATCCAAATTAACTCATTTGATGGATGAAATTAAATTAGGTAAAGTGTCAGCACTCTACTTCACAAACACAGCCTTAGCTGTGGCTGAAGTTCAGACTGACTGGAAGTAATCATGGAAGAGGCAGCTGGGAATCAGAGCCCAGCCAGTTCTGGGGACAGAGCAAAGCCACCATGGTTTGCTGACATCAATATACTTTTGTACTTACTTCAATTTCTCTATGACTTTAAATTAAGAAAGGGTTTAAAAAATATGAAGTTTGCTTTACAGAGAAGGAAGCAAGATAAAAATTGCCCTCAAAATTAAAAAGATGAGACAAGTGAAAATTATTTTTAAGCAGAAGCCAGAGCACAGTTAATCCATAAAATTTGTGCATGAAGTCATTTCCTTCTCTAACAAGGAACTTCAAGTCCAGCATGTAAACATCTAAGCTCTGGAGAAGACACAGAAAGCACAGTAAACAAACCCCAGAGTCCATAAAAAGCTGACCAGCTGACAGGAATGAAAGGTTTGCTGTAAATAAATAAGGAAAATAATTTACAGAGCTACAGTAGATAAGGTGCCATAAATGACTCTCACTTATGAGAATGCCTTCTTTTGATGAGTTCTTAACATATGCTTCAAAATATAGTAATGACATCACCCTGAAGTCCAAGAAAAGTTGCTATGTCTGTTGGTTTTGTTTCTGGTCTTCCTTTCTTCCTCCCTCCCTCCCTCCCTCCCTCCCTCCCTCCCTCCCTCCATTTCTCTCTTCCTTTCTTTCTTTCTTTTCAAAAAGGCAAGAAGAGAAGGGACACTGAATTGTGTCTAGATGTGTGGTTTCTGGTGGTCTTAATTCACTCAAGAATTCTTTAGAGATAGGCAGGAAGGATAGATCATTTATCTTCCAAACAAGTATTCATAACCATCATTTCACTAAGCTGGACCTTGAAGGGTTTAGATCATGGTAGAGATGAATATTTCCCTCCCCACAGAGCCTGGAATGGGGCTTTTCTGGCACTATTAGTGACTAAGCAACAGGGAATTAGTAATTCTTAGATCATGTTATTTTTGCAATTTTCTTGGCTAAGTTTTAGGAAGAAAAAAACAACTAGAAAAAGTCTTCATGTGATCTCAAACTTTTTAATATGAATGAAGAGCAACTCATCAAAATAGCAGACATTTATTTCTCTGAATATAGTATTGCTTTAAGCTTCCTAAATAACAGATAGCAAGTTCTCCTTTTTAACATAAAGTATTTGATTAAATAGTTCCATTTACATACACATTTGCCAATCTTAATTTGTTGCTCCAATAGTCTGTCCTAGTGATTATTAGGAAATACATAAGATAGGTACTGTATAAAGAAAGTATTAGACTTTTTAAATGCATTGGCATTATAACTCATCTTCTATCATTATCAAGATGCAACATAGAAACATAGAAGTATTTGCAGCTTCTTTAATCTGACATCCCAGTGTGACCAACACCTGATACTTTGTTCTCACTTAGACTTATCTATGCCTTCTTCATCACCTGCAATTTCTTTCTCTTTTTATCTTTGCTTAGATTAAAAGTCAAGACTAGACATTTGATGCTATTCTCTGCCAGACTAACAAAAATCTATTCCCTAAGGTGCTGATGATGTTTCTAACATTGACATCTCTAAAGCCTTTTGGCGGTATGTTTTCTATTCTGTCGTGGCCACAGGAGACACAGCATAGCTAACTTTCGTTTATAGACTCTGATGATATAAATTGATTAACTCCACATTTGCTTTTAAATAAATTCTGAACTCACTCTTCCTCCTGTCATCAGACTTATCAACTTCTCCTTCTCACTTCACCAGCTACAGCCCTGGTCTGAATTGTCTAACTTCTGCTGTCAGTGCATCACCAAAATCTCTCTGGGGAAGAAACCTCCCATGGCCCTTCAAATGCGATGGACCCTTTTTTGCCCTTCCATTTTATTTTATCACCACAGCCTCCATGCTACCCATTTCTCTTAGCTGGTGCTTAATGATAACCACTTCCCAGAGTTTCATCTGCATTCCCGGCTTTGCAAGGGCTACTACAAAGGATCAGGTGGAGACATGATGAGTGACAGATGACCCACTGCCACTGTTCTTAAGCTTATCCAGAGCTTAGTGCCAGGACCACCTACAAACAGTAGGGACTGAGGACTACCAGAGTGCCCTGTTGAAAAGAGCAGGGCTGGCAGCAGTGAAGAGAAATGACCACCTCAAAAAAGATGCTTGAAAGCAAGATGCTGCAAAAACAAACAAACAAACAAAAAACCAGTCTACTGACCCGTGGTCACTGACAGAGGCCCAGGGTGATCCAATAATGCACTTAAGAAAGAGCCCCTTGGCCAAACCTTGACTTCGCTGTTCTTCATGTCTTTATTTTCTCTCAATGTCTTCAGGGAATGGTACCCACCACAGCCCCCCCAAAAAGTGTATGTGTGTGTGCCTCATATTATACACATTTAGAGTGCCCTGTTGAAAAGAGCAGGGCTGGCAGCAGTGAAGAGAAATGACCACCTCAAAAAAGATGCTTGAAAGCAAGATGCTGCAAAAACAAACAAACAAACAAAAAACCAGTCTACTGACCCGTGGTCACTGACAGAGGCCCAGGGTGATCCAATAATGCACTTAAGAAAGAGCCCCTTGGCCAAACCTTGACTTCGCTGTTCTTCATGTCTTTATTTTCTCTCAATGTCTTCAGGGAATGGTACCCACCACAGCCCCCCCAAAAAGTGTATGTGTGTGTGCCTCATATTATACACATTTAATTTATTTAATTAAGATTTATTTAATTTTATGTGGAAATTTAAAACTTAAGACTAATTACAAAAAGAGGAGGCACAGAAGGGGAAAGAAGAAAAGGAGGAGGGGGGAAGAAGAGAGGAAAGGAGTGAGGAGGGAGAAGGAAGGGAAGGAGGGAGAAAGGAAGGATTTACTCCATAACTGGTAGCTAATCAGATATTGTTTCATTGCTCCTAAATTTAGGCTACACAGAGATGAATTGGTGAAAATCTTTATCTACTACCTGCAGGATAATTTGGAAAAGACTAGTAGGTAATTGACAGATGTCCCCAACAGCAGCTTCCTGCTGCCTGCAATCAAATACTGCATACAAGTTTATGCATCTACTGTACATACAAGTACAGAAGTTACCATATGTATGTATATGCATATATATTCTCCCCATTGATCTAATTTTTTGGACTCTAAGATGCTAACAATACCTTTGTCATTTTTTAATCAGAGGAGAAAATTGAGTCATCAAATGCAAAAGTAGCTTCTCCAAAGTCACACAAGCATGAAGTGAACAATCAAAACAGTGTTGTTACACATAGAACCAACAATCTGTTCAGAACGTTTTGAAGCCAGGAAGACTGTCTTGCCTTTGTCTCTAGAGTAGATCAATAATAAAACATTATCATCAATTAAAGAAAATGAAGCCTTGAGTTGAATGAAGGCAAGGGGGTATATATGGGAGGTGTTGGAGAGAGGAAAACACAAAGAAAAATGATGCAATTATTTTATAATCTCAAAAAAATTTAAATTACAAAAT
This sequence comes from Dicrostonyx torquatus, assembly GCA_028555095.1. NCBI lineage: Eukaryota > Metazoa > Chordata > Mammalia > Rodentia > Cricetidae > Dicrostonyx > Dicrostonyx torquatus. The sequence goes on along the minus strand of JAQHUG010000020.1, from coordinate 8,016,496 downwards.
AAACACCATCAACTATCTGCGAGAGTCTTTCCTGAATTACCTCAGCTTCACAGATCTATGCACCTCTTATCTGAGTTCCACCCTCATCGAATAACAAACATGTCCTTAGTAATCCTTCCCTTTACGTGCTCACATACTCAAGAAGGTTCAAGTGGCATCCACGTTATTAGGTATAATCAGAGTTTATTCCTCATGGTTACTGCATAGGCTTCCTCTTAGAGGGGCACCCACCATGCTACCCTTTTACTGAGCTGTTTCCCATTTGTTTCTAATCATGCTGTCATGAATACGGTGTATCTGCTTTGTGTACATGTTCATACACATTTACTCTCTCGGAGTTTTAGAGGGAAATTGTCCCGCGCAACCATCTTGCCAGCAAGAACGATGTGGCACACAAGGATCCTTCTGCAGTAAGCTTTAATGCTTCTTGAGAGGGAGAGCATAAGCTTCCAGAGCGGAGACCCAGATGCGGGGAAACCCTTCCCTTAAATAGAGACTTCTCCTTGCCTAGGACGTATCAGCCCCTGGTTGGCTGCAACCCATCGCACGAGATGACGCCACGGGATAGGCGGGATGGGACGAGGTGGAAAAACCCTTCGCATATGCGCAATGCACTTGTTTACTACTTGGGAACACAGGATGTCAGCGCCATCTTGTAATGGCGAATAGTGAGTGTGGCTCCTCACAGGAAATTACTGGTTTGGAGACCTTGAAACACACTTCATATATTTTTACTTCATTCTAGGGCTTTAGATAAGTGTGTGACCCATCTGTAGGACTTAACCAATCCTCAAATAAAGATCTGCATCCCATCCATTCAGATATATACATATATGTTCAGTCACACATTTATAATTTGTGCATGAATGTGGGCATGCTTGTATAGGTAGGTATGCTTATATACATGAATATGTACATAATATAAAATAGGTATTACACATATTTATTTTGTGTATTTCATACACATATAGAAGATGTACAAATATAGAGGTAGAGTAATTTGTTGTGTAGGACACATGCTGTGAGCCACAGTGATAGGATATTAAAATATCCTAGACCTCTTTTATTGCTATAATAAGCATGCAATCAGATACTGTAATTCAATATAGTCAAAAGGGAAAAAAACACAAACATCTAACATTTCTAAATCTCCTCTCATTCAAATTAGTTTTAACCAACAGAGGTGTCCCCAATGAAACAACACTGACTTATTTATCCCATCACTGAAACCAAACCTCATCTTTCAGGATCTATATTTCTACCTGGGGTAAAGGCTTTTGATGATCAAGAATCTAGATATTGCAGATTAAAAACATTCAAAGTTTCCCTAGACAGTTTGAATAGTGTCATCAGCCATGTTTGCAGAAAGACGGGAGATGGAGGTCAGAGGAATGGCAGTGAGAAGCCTGGACTTTTGTTCATCTTGTCAAACATGGTGGAGAATATGGTTTTTTTTAAATTATTATTACCTGACAATTTCACACACTTATATACTGCCTTTGGGACATTTTAAATCATCCTATCTACTCTTATCCTGCCCCACTCCACCACTGAAATCTTCTGCTCCCATAAATTTCCCCACCTGCACATAAGTGCAGGTCTTTGCTTTGTGCTGCTGTTGTTGGTTTACTAATAGTGACCAATCTGTGACTCCCCATGGGGACTGGAGGGCCTCGGGGACTCAGATTTTATCTAAAAATGGACGGAACGTTGTTCTAACTTGTGTGCTTCCAACCTCAGCATATCACTTACAGCTCTTGCATTGTTTGAATTATGCTGCAAAAGACAACGAATGTCTGTGCAGACAAAACAAGGTGACAATATCCTTTTAAATTGGCTGATTTCTAGAATACATTTTAAAGTCATTGTAAAAACTCTATGTGTATAGAGTCCTTTTCCTTATTTGACAAAATGTCCATATTTGGATTTTGTTCACCCTATCTTATATAGACAGTGACGCTATAGTGGGTGGTAGAGGGGTATTCTTACTCATCTTTCTCATTGTGTTATTGAATACAACAGTCTCAACCCATAATACAGACATAAACTGCATATCAAGGATCCTCCTAGAAGTGTAGTCAGATACAAAGCAGACACATATGTGCATGTGTACACACAGACACGTACACTCATGCATTCACACGCATACACGTACACACATACTACAGCTAACTCTGTATCTTCAACTCTCGTGAAATAGGATTTTTTCCTACATATTTTCTTCTGAATGCCATCTTCACTCAATAAAAGCCACATTTCTGAGGCATTTAGTGTGAGTTGCTATTTATGCCACTCAATAATTCACATCATCTGCAAAAAACATGTTTATATCCTTTCCACACCCTTCTGAGATGAAAGGAGGGAGTCTGAGTGCTAAAATGGCCTCATGTGCCCAAATCATGCAAATTTCCTCAACCATTTCCTAGATTTGCAGATGTGGAAATTGCTTCTGGGATTTTTTTTTTCTTGTGAGTAGGTATACAACGGTATGAATCTCAAATCAGCTTTTGTCCTATCCCATAGTTCTGAAATATCACTCTGCCAATGATGAGAAAGATTTATTACTGAGGCATTGTGCAAATCTGAATGGGGTATAATCTTCTATTTTAATCTTTTCTGAGGCAACCGGATAAAAAAAAATTACGCATGCAAAAGATGCAGGTCCCTATACGTGTGTGCACGGACTTACATAAAATAGGCACGTATGGTATGACAATCTAATAGGAATGAACACTCCTGCAATACTAGATAGACATGGGAAACCTCAGCACTGCACCCTAGGTAGGAAAATAACTAATGAAGCCTGGACAGTGTGCTACTGTGACACATTGAAGACCCTCAATGAAGTGCTTTTGTCTCTAAAGATCCTGGGATCGCTCTTATTCTCAGCTTATTGGCTGCCAGGTAAAGAGGGGACTGTAAATTGTTCAACTTTTTGAGCCTGTGTATTTGCACTTATTTTTATACAGTATTCAAATAACCATGTATCTTATTTGGGAAAAAAAAAACATGCTTCCAAGACAACAGAAAATCATGTAACCCTATGGAAGAAATATCATCCCAAATGACATTACAGATCTTAGAAATAAGCAGTTTGTTTTCCACCAGAAAATATATGATGACCTTTTTAATCATATAAGAGTTTCTTTTAGAGATATATGTAATGGTAAGTGTTTGGGGTTTAAAACTTATCTGATGGAAAATAATACCAGCATTGCATTTGAATAAACATTGATGCATTTTAAATGGATGGTATTGGCTGAGCCAGATGGAAAAGGGTTTTTAGGTAGCCTTTTCTGAATGACTTACCTCTCTGTTCTGGGGTATTCATATTCACTTCTGAAGCAATCTCTTTATTGTGTCTTAGTTACTATTCTGTTGCTGTGAAGAGCTACCATGACAAAGGCATCTTAGAAAAGATAAGATTCAGTCAGGGGCTTGCCTACAGTTTACAGGTTATTCTATGATCATCATGGTAGGGGGCATAGCAGCAGAGAAGCAGGAAAGCAGGCATGTCACTGGAGCAGGGGTTGAGTGCTTACACCCTAATCCACAGGCAAGAGACAGAGCTAGACTGAGCCTGGTGTGGGCTTTTGAAACTTTGAAGTACATCTCTAATGACACACCTTCTCCAATGAACAGCAGCTCCTAATACCTCCTAAGTGATCCCACCAATGGGAAATCAACATTTATATATATTAGCTTATGGTGGTCACTCTCTTTCAAACCATGTTTTGTAATCAATAAGCTGGAATCATGAGTGGATGGAAGGCACAGACTATGCACATCACTTTGTTATAAATGTCTTGAGTCTAGAAAATCTTATAGGCTTCTCCAAGAGGGTGGAATATCAGGAGTGGGGGAGTTTGGGAAGAATGGTAGCAAGAGGGCAGCAAGGGCAGGGCAGAAGGAAATTGGACGGTAGATTCTTTACACAACCCAGAGGCCAAACCCTCACCCACTGTCATTCTGAAGATGCTCTTGGGCATCGCTCTGCCTTAGGAGAGAAGTAACCTACAGCAACTGTGATATAAAGTTTGGAATGTAATTTTCTATCTCTGTTATATTTGGTGAAGTGTAATAAAATATCACTGATGAACTAAATAACTTGAAAATCACTAAGGGTTTTTTTTTCTACTTTTAAAGATGATATGGACCAACCTCATTTCTCATTATCCTTTTTTCCTCCCAAGACCTAGACCAAATGAGAATAGTGTTTTAAGTTGAACTCTATCATCTTTCCTAGTGATACCACCTGTGATGTTCAGTATTATTGATATTATCCTGCTAACACTATTTTAGCTCTAAGGTTGAGGAAAACAGTTACTGAAGAAAGACAAAGTGTTATGAGAAAATCTTTTTGTACGCTGTGAAGATGTGTATCTGTCAAACAGTATTATGATTGGTTTAACAAAGAGCTGAATGGCCAATAGCCAAGCAGGAGAGGATAGGTGGGACTTCCGGGCAGAGATAAGAAGTCTGGGAGAACTGAGAGATAGAATTCATCAGCCAGACATGGAGGAAGTGGGATTCATGGTACTGAGAAGAGTTAATGAGCCATGTGGCCAAATGTAGACTAACAAAAATGGGTTAATTTAATCATTAAGAGATAGTTGGGACAAGCCTAAGTTAAGACCAAGCTTTCAGACTTAATAAGAAATCTCAGTTTTATTATTTGGGAGCTGGCAGTGCAAAGAAGTTCTGATTATAGCCAAGAATAAAAGAAGAGTATTTGAAGGCAGTGTAAGCTTTTAAATATACAGGAACTTGATAAACATTTCACATCACATTATCCTTGTCCTAAATATTGCTCTTGAATTTGTCTTCTTAAACTAAATGGTGTTTTTTTTTTTGCAAAGATATAAATTATATCATTCACAACCTACCTTTTTCACTGTGTCCTCAAAGATTTTGAGACTAAAATGGAGACATTGAAGCTTTTTATACATTCCTCAAAAAAGCTCATCCCTACCTGTGGTCCCATTCTCAACAACGGCATCTGACATTTCTGTGCCATAATTCACAATGTCTTTGAATTACTTTCAGAGTGTTACAGCTTATATGGGCTCATCCTTCTCTTCTGGAGAAACTGCTACAATTACATGAGAGTCATGTTCTCTACTTTCCACATTCTTCGTCCTCAGTACATCACAAAGTCCCCAGTTCAACTTATTCCTTTTAATTTTTTTCTTGTACTTATTTAGATTTTTATTCTTCGTTTATGGAAATCCTTACATTTCTCTTTATCTGTGACAGTTTACTCAATGAATAATCCTGTGACTTATTTATTTTATATGTCTATTTCCCCCAGACTACTGAGCTGATTGTCCAAGCAATGATTTTTCTGGGTGATCAGTTGTCACTATGGACTGAGTGCGTTCAAACCTGAACTCATCTTTCTCCAAAATTGTGGGTTCCCTTTAAAAACATCCCTTTCTGCCCAGCATCTCCCATCACCATGTTTGCCATACACTTTGGTGTCATCACATTTTAGCTGCTTGTTTTCATTGCTTCAATCCCAAACTTTCCATGCTTGCTCTTTAAAAAATTATTTTTAAATTACGCCATTTTTCTCTGTTATGCAACCAGCAGTCATTAGGTGATTTTGACACCTACAATGCTCACACGAGTTTTGCAGCCCCTTCTTTCTCCACCCATGGGAGAGCCTTCTGGAGCCCAAAGTCTCCCATGCTGATCCTGGCTTGCCTGATTCAAAACTGCCTTCACTGATGTAGCTTCAGTTAAGTGTGTGCAAGATTGTTACATTTAAAACAAACTGAATGGTAGCTTTATTAGTGGTATGTCTTTATGTGTATGCTGCTTGCAGAATAAAAAAAGTGAACCCAACTTTCTTCGACTATGGAATAATTTTCTATTCTTCTATATAATTATGATTTATTACCAGAGCCTTAATTTAAGTCCTAACAACTCAAAGCTTGCATTTTTAGAAGTCTCTTCATTGCTTCCTGTGAGGAAGAGAATCAGCCCTTCATCTGCGTTTAATCATTTTGTATTCAAAATCTCTGCAGCCCTTTTATGAAACAGATAGAAAATCCAGAGCATTACTGAAGATTTACTGGGCTTGTATGCAATCCGGGAGATGCCAGTGTTTTTGGCTTATTATCTTCACATGTGACACTTGGAACTTCACCCGGTTTATGAAGCAGTCACTCTTCATCTTCCCAGAATTACCTCTGCAACTGCTGACTCCAGCCCATTAGTTGATACTCTATCTTGTTTCTCTGGCCCCATTCTCATCCTGAAAGCATCTACATCCTGCCCTAAAACCTCTCCTAAAGGCTTCCCTGTAATTCCTCAACACAAAAGGTAAAGGCTGGACCTCCCTGAGCCTCACTAGCTAGCTAACTTAGTCTGCAATATCAAGGCATGTGGTTACTCAACAAATATCAATATCAATATGATACTGACATAACCTCAGAATAATAAAAGTAAGGAAGATTAGGTATGACAGAGTCAAAAATATATGGTTCTATAAAATTAAGATGTTTAGGAAGAGTTCTAAAAAATAATATGTGAGGGAAGAGTGCCTGAAGTGTATGTCATCCAAACGCAGATAAGCAAATGTGCTACACTCTACTGTCTCCCCTTCCTGCCCCGACAAACTCCTTCTCCAGGCTTTCTGGTTCCTATTTTCTCTCAGCACAACCCTACTCAGGCAAAACCAAGCAGAACATGAGCTAATAAGCCAGCTCTCCTGAGGAGTGGGGTATTTTCTGTTGAAATCCTAAGTATATTTATATGCCGGTTGGTTAAATGAAGCCTCAGTATGAGAAGAGCTAATTCATCGGCCAAAACATCAAAATTGGAAAGGGGACGTAGTTTAGACTTGTCCATGCTGCATTAGCATAAATGACAACCCATTCGAATATTTCTGCCTAGATTTAAATTACTGTTTCTCCATGGCCCCAAAAGAACAGTGTATCCCTACATGGGGAGGGAGATTGGGGTTTTCTTTAAATGGGGATCATCTTTATAATTAGTTGTGTATCTCTGGTCACTCTCAGCAGACATCTACTGGATGATCTGTGAATGGACAGGGAAAGGACATTACAGCTAAAGGTACTTCACAAAACGTTTGAATTATTGATTGCCTTATTCTCTTAAAGGAAGAGAAAGGAGCCTGAGAACCACATAAAGTTACAACTCTCATTGGGGTCACAATGCTCAAAGCTGTAACTTCTCACATGATGCTCTCCAAAAATGTTTACAGCCACGTCATTAATAGGTGCTTGGAGTCCTATATGCAAACGTCCAACTGGATATCCCAGAAATCCACAGTGCAGTCACCATGATGCAAACACTTATGAGTCTTTGTCTGCTTTGGGCAATAGGAACTACTTTCTAGGAAGTGGCTCAAGTCATAGACTAGACGTTTTCTCACTGCTCCTTTGCTTTTCCAAGTTCAAATAACCATAAAATCACACCCTTGTTTGTCCCCATGAATGTTGGCGTCCATGAATTTTCCTACTGGCCCTTCTGTAATCTGGGCCATACTAGTTCTTAACATAGGAACTAAATGCATCTATGCCTGCTTTTTACTTAATTCTAACCATCTTCCAAAAGGCATTCAAAATCGTTATTTTAGAGATTATCATTTTGTATTACAAAGTACTTTGTTATCTGTCTTAGAAATAGAACTGACATTTAAAAATATACGTTATCAACTTAAAAACTGTCCCTTACCTCCAAAACTATGTCTTCCTAACACAGTCCCTTTCTGTCCCCTTCATCCCAGCCATCTCGACTTGATGAATTCTGCATGTTCCATTTCATCCCTGAACTTCTCAGGTGCTGATTCTCATTGAACCCTGTGTTCTGGAGCGTGCTGTTTCTTTTCCCGGGACGGCATAGGGAAGGATCTTGTTGCTTCTTAGCTGTCTTACTGAGGCACTGACCCCTGGCCAAATCTTACTGTGCTCTGAAAACCAGTTCTGTGGCTGCGGTTTCTGTATGTAACGAAGAAAATGTTTGGAAAGAGCAGAAAAGGAATCAGTGCTCTGTGGCATTTTCATTTTGCAGACACCTACGGTTTAGCTGGACCCTTCCCTCGCTCTTGGTTTTCTTGCTTCCTTTTTGTACCCTCTTCTTTTTCCCTCTCACTGTTTCTCCTTTCTGATTTCCCTCTGTCCTTCACAGGATGACTTCTCAAGGCATCGCTCATTCAAATATCTATTCAATCGAGTACTTTTTTATATGCTTACATTGACTACAGGGGCACCTGATGATACTCATCTCTTAATCCAGCAAAACAGATTATTTTAATTTTGCTTCAAACACAAATGATATTATCATATTATTAGTGTCATAATTATTATTATTAATATTATAGATTTTTTTTAGTTTCTCAAACTGTTTCTACTTACCTATTTTTCTTGGTTTGGTCTTTCAGTGTCTAGAATAGATCATGAAACAAGTGTCTAAGAAAATGCTGTTGAAAGTTGAATTTTCAGGATTTTTTTCTCAATAATATGAAACAATGACCCTTTGAACCTTATACTTAACAAATGTAGTGAGGATAAACAGAACATCACTTTCCCTAAATAATTTTGAAGGCATGCCTCCATTGTCCTCCAGAAGCAAATAGTTCTGGATGACTCTTTTCAGGTTTTAAACTGAATCATTAGACCATTGAAAGCATTTCCCCAGTAGTAAGCCAGTGTCTCATACACCTTTCCAGCGACTTTTTCTGCCTCTCTCAGCTCCCACAATGATTCTTCATTCATTACAACTAAGGGATAAACATCACGTATAAGCAAACAGACTTTCTTCCTCTGGTGTTGGCTGTTCCCGTTATGGGAGGCTGTGTCCTATGCACAACTAATCTCCATGTCTCCTTGACTTCCTTCGATGATCTGTGACAATTCCTTGACCAGCATTTTGCATGATGCTGATACTTTTCAAAGCACCCATCAGGTATCTTAATAGTTTATATGTCAGTTTTGCCTTGACCGGTGTTTACCTGTGATTGCATCGGGGTATGTATTTGAAGGAAGAATGTCATCGAGAGATGAGCCCCTCTAGCTTATGAACTTTTATGGGTTTTTGTAGGTGACAAGATTTTCCTGCATTGAGTTTTAATCCTCAGTGGTGTTTCTAAGTACGAAGGTTTTCTTCTGCTGTGTTGAGTTTGCATCGAGCCCTGTCTGATGTGCCTCTCTACGTAGGAAAGCTCTGTAAAACTCTCCTTTAGTTCTCTCATATTCCCATCCCTTTATCTTCGCCCTCATGCAGTGCTGTTTACACCATCATCTATTAGCAGTTTGTTTATATGCTAACTTGAGTTGCTTACTTTTTTTTTTTGAGTAAATTAGTGCCGAACATAACTTAAAAGGGAGGGATTCTTATGTCTCCTTCTCCAGCGTTTACAAGGTACGACAAGCTTTGCTTTCAGATCTCCACACACTCAGAACTGAAATGCAAGGAGGGCTAGTTGCCGCTTCTTCTTCTCTTAATAATTAAAAAAATCCTTTGTCCTATTTTGGCCTCTGAATACTTCAAAGCAAATGACTCACAGTCCGCAGCATTCTTTGCTTCCTTCTGGCCTGCAGCTGGCAGGGTGGGCATGCTGGTTGTATGCCTTGGCCCTCTTGCCCCAGTCCTAAAGGAAGGGGAGCCAAGAGTTTGGTCATTCTGACACCAGACGCTATAAGCAAAGTGTGGCTATGTTTTCTCTGGCAAATGAGGGAGATGGCCCGTGGTTGACATTGACAGGGTGGTTTTCGGTTACCAGCTGCCCAGCTCTGGGAGTTTCCCACTCCCTTAAGGCTCTGGGACCCCAGCATGAGGTAATGTTCCTTTGTCTTCTGCCACACTTGTCACAACTAACGTTCCTACTATTAGATAAAAGCCAATTTTATGATTTTACGATTTTCTTTCCTCATTAAAGTAAGTCATATGAAGAAAACATAAATTGGAGCTGTCTTCCAGATTTGCATGTTGTGGTTTACCCTGGCTTCCTGTTTATAATTGAGCCACTTCAAAAGACTGGAATTCTAAAATCCTTAAAAATGAGTCCACAAATTACATCCAATGTTCTAAGTGGAAAAGGATTATTTTTTGTACTAATATTATAACTAAAGTAGACAAGGGACTCTACCTAAAAGTGTAGACTATCAAGAGTCAGCCTACCCAGTCAGTCAGTCGCCCTATCTGCATGACATTGGTCCTCCCTCACATTCTGTTCTAATGTTAGTTATGTCAGGGTTAATGCCTGCAGACTGGTGAGAGACAGGTAGTAATTAGGTTTCCTAATTCTAGGAAGACCTGTTTTAAAAAGTCACAAATGAGAGGAAAATCAAACAAATGGCTAAGATGGTTTCTTAGATTATTCATGCATTACAGTATCTGCCTATCAAACTTTAATGACCGCACATAAAGTTGTTCTATATTTAATTTGTGCAGTGAATTCCCTTTAGGATAAATACATGGAAGGAGGATGACCTTGTTCGTTAAAGTGATGCTTGACATAATTTTAGAAATTACAGCAATCTTCTAATGCTAGCGAATCCTGCGGTTCATGTAGTGTTTCCTTAAGTATAATTTATGCTCCAACTATGAAGGACCAAAGCCTCCAACTGGAGACAGCAATAAAGGTCCAGAGTGTGCAAAGGTCATCTTCTTGCCTTCTACCTTACAAGTCAATCACTGATATTCAATCTTTGTCGACCTCTCTTCCGACTCCGTGTGTCTCACCAACATTCACTCTGTTCCCACCTGTTCCCATTGCAGTCAGCATCTCTTGAGTGGTTTGAAGATTCTTCTAAGATTAATGCCGACATTAAAATAATAATAATAATAATACCATGCTAATAATAATACCATCCTTGTCATCTGGTCTGTGCTGAGTCTTTACAGGTGAACTTTAGATAAGTCACTTGTTTAAGAAATGTCTGGAAACTCTATGCCTGTCTGGGATTGTGCAGTGGCATGTGAGATAGGAAAACATTGATTTTGGAGGAAGACAGATTTCCTATCTGCCTTTATTTCCTTCATCAGAATCATATGAACACTGGAGATTTTATGCACTTTCACATCTTTCTACTTGTGTAGAAATGGGAAATATATGAGTGTATTTATACATATAATGTATACACAAATATATATGTATTTATATACATTTATATATTCATATATTTGACTATATCTCTTCAACCATTTGTCGTGGGATTAGTTATTAATGACAAAATAATTGAGAGTCTTGCATAGTGTCCAGCTTTTAAGGGTACTCCATTGGTTATATAAATAAGAAAGTTGAGAGGAATGTAAATCTCCCTTCTAGATGCTAAATGATAAAGTAGAAAATATTTACATATCACAGAGTGTCACATACTAAGATTAGATTTAAGATAAATTGTTTGAAAAGAACTGCTAATGTGAAGTCAGCTCCCATTTGGTGCTCACCCTTGGAACAAGCATTTAGAAGCTGTAGAGAATTCTTGTGCCGCTGTATGAGTTATGCTCTGCAGGCATTGAGGAGCACAGCACTTCCTCGTGTCTCCACTGTGCAGGGATGCTCCGTTAACATCCCCGTTATCCCTTCACGCCTTCCTTTCTTCACTTCATTCTAATAACGACCTGTAAGTACCAGAAAAATTACTGTCAGGTAAAAGCTTTTTTAAATAGATCCTGCAATGAAAATTATAATTACTTTAAAGCAGTCAGATTGTAGCACTAAGAGGGAAGGTAAGAACGCGAATGTATTCTTGCTAAGCACTCTATCGCACCTCCAGTGATACATGCGGAAGCCCTGGAGGAGCCCCCCACCTCCAAGAACTGACATGCACAGTCTCCCTGCTGATGAGAGCCACTGCAATTTCATATTGTGATATTATGAAGCTACGTACGTGGGAAAGTTATATGACATCAAGCAGTCACATGATCATCATTTGAAGGCTTTGTATGTGAATACATAATTTTTAAAACTATCTCCTATATGTGTCCTATGGTCACACTTTGGGATAAATGGAAAGGAGGAATAACTCTTCGTATTAAGGGTAAATTTGTGTATTTCAGTAGAGACCACACATATCTATGCCTCACAATCGACTCCAGTTGGACGTCCTGTTGACACTGGATTTATTTACATCATAAATAATATCCAGGTTATGACCGATGTGAAAATGGGCACTGTAAGACTGCATAGGTCACCCATGTTCATAAAGACTAGAGTTTTGAATTGCATGAGTGCTATGCTAATTACCTTACATACATTATTTCATTTCATCCCTTCAATGGCTCTTATTTAATATACTAATATTCCTGTCCCTTGGGAGTGGCAGAGCCTGAGGTTTAAATATGCTAGGTAGGTGCAAAAGAAGTGTTAAGATAGATGCAAGCACACTAACACTGGTCCACACTTCCTCATGGTGGTTGCCCCATTTCTATAGATGACTCAGTACCCTGTACTTAAGAAAGCATTTTCCACATGTGTGAAAGTAAATTATTGTCCATTTGTGTCTTTGAAAGAAAATTGTTCTCTCTGATAAATCAGAAGAAGTTTTACAAAATTACATTTTTAAAATACTTGACATCATATCTAAGGTTAGCTGTTAGTAATCAGTCACTCTCATTCAGCACAGATCTTTTTGACAGTCTAGGATGCAGATAAACACACGGAATTATTTAAGTTTCAGTAAAGTCAGTTTGGGGCTTGATTATCTAAGACGGTGTTTATTTTACTTCAATCCAATAAATACTTGTTGATTGTGTGCTGTGGGCCAAGCACAGATGGCAGTATGAGGAATATCACTTTGAGTTTGATGAGGGAACACAAACCACTTTGAGGGGTAGGCACACTGGGAAAAACAGAACACACGGGCCAATCAGATTTCATTAAGAGAGAAAAGTCCTCCAGATCTGTAGGTTCTATTTGTATGTGATTTGAATATGAGTAGACGTGAGCCAAAGAGAAGAAAGAGGTGACAGCTTTCTGCTTGAGGCATCGGAGTGAGCAGAGGCCCCGGAGATTCTGGAGCATTTATTTGCTTAGAATATGGCAAGCTTCACTGCCATGAATAGGGAGGCAGAGGTCATAGAAAGGACACCAGCAAGCTGGCAAGAAGGTGGCCTCTGTGGTCGAGTGACTGGGTTCTTGTAAATGAAAGTCACGTTATAGTACTCAAATACACCAGATCCACTCTGGGGAAGGTGACAGAGAACGTGAAAGGAATGTTACACACATCTCCTTTGCTTAATTCAATACCCTTGGGCTGTGCACATGTGTCTAAAGAAAACATTTCCAAACTGATGGCTAGTAAAACAACTTCAAGAATACAATGGAATTAAACTCCATAGAACATGATGGAAGGAGCCAACCAGAGAGGGAATAAGACTTGAAAGCATCTTTTTTTTTCTCTCTCTCTCCAATTCAGATAGAGTACGAGAAGAAGTAATGAGGAAAGTTCATTGAAATCTGTCAGTCAGTCTCTCCAGACCTGTGTCTTCATACTGTGCCTATGAGTGGATCTTGATTTAGCTACATGGTTGATTCTGAACTATTCAAAGAAGATTCATCAAGCGTGTGTGTTCCTTAGTTAACATAGCCTACTTTTGCAGAAATCAAGTCACCCTGAAAGGGTTCTAAAAATCCAATGCACAAACCACCTCTCTAGTACTTCTTTGCATGGTAATGGATGCATGTAGACTCTAGAAAGAGCTCCTGGGGGACTACTCAGCAACTAGCAACGGCAACGCCTTGCAAAGCTGGACAATGAACCCCTTACTTGCTCTGTACCTTTGTCTGTTTCCTCTGCACATTATGTCTCTAAGAGTTGTAGATCTGTGATGCCCCTTGTCCCATTTGTATCTTCCTCTCTCCTTTGATGGGGAACATAGTTTTCAATATCTCAGCATTTCTGCTCAAGGGCCCAGGACAGTACACTGCACTTTAGAAATATTAATAATTGGTAGTAAAACAAAAAAAACAACCTTCCGCACAAATGAAATTTCTGAGTCAAGCTCCCAGAATAATGCGAACTTCTCCTGATATGCAGGGTTGTAGTCAGAGCCTGAGCTGGTAGGACAACAGTTTGAGCCATATCAGCAAGGTGGAGACTGGGGACTCCACTCAATGAAGAAAGTGGTGGGGGTGGGGCACGAGGAAACAGCAAGAGCGTTATGTCATGTTTATATTTTTAGCATTCCTTTCTTTTAAAAAACACACACACAATGATCTATTTTTTCAAATTAATTAATTAACTTTTAAACTTCCCCTTTCTGATATATGTCAGCATTTCATTCCTGTACTGTAAAGAGCTTTTTTGTAATAACAAAGGTTACTTGATGAAATCAATAATATTTAGACAGAAAAATGTTTGGATCACGTTTTCAAACCCTTGCAACTCTTCTTTCCGGCTATGTACTCTGCTTCATCTAAGTATAATTCAAAGAATTCCTAGCTGTAGAGGAACCTTCAGCCTGCAAACTCACCAACTCAGGAAGATTTCATTTCTCCCAAATGCTTCTGGCCTCCTATACACGAAGATACATCCACAGATAACTGAAACACAGTGAAGGAGGGAGACAAAGAGAGAGACAGAGACAGAGAGAGACTGAGATGAAGACAGAGCCTGAAAGAGAGAGAGCAAGGAGACAGAGAGAGGGGAAGAAAAGACAGAGAGAGATAGGGAGAGATGGAGTTTTTGTTTCTTTCGAGTTTCTATGAAACTGGATCCATCATTTTCCTAAGATTTTTTGCTTTTATTTATTTTTTTGGTTATTAATACATGCAATATATCCATACCCTGTTTAATATTTTTACAAACACCAGTTGATGTAAGCATTTGAAATAACTAATTACCTTTTGACATGTAATTCATTCTATGACAGCATGACTTATTGTTATGACTTATCTTTGGAAGTATAATGTGTTCACATGCCCCCTTTCAGAACACATACACAATTAGATACTTAATACAAATGAATGGGTGCACATACAGATCTTTAAAATGTTGAGTGTATCCTTAAGTGGCAGCTACTTGGCATTAATAACAAATTCTCCAATGACACCTATGTTAAACAATCACCATCATCTTTTATCAAACTGTGTGGCAAAATGAGATTTTCGAGTCATAATTGTTTATGAAGCTAGATTTTAAGTTGTCAATTATCGAAGAAGAAAATAAAAAGTTCGAAAATATATTTTAAATCTCTACTTATTTCTAGTCCTATTGATATTTAATTAATAGATTATTTTGCTTTTATCATAACAAAATCCATATAGCATTAAAATGTCCTATTTTAATCAGTTTTCAGGGTCCATCTGTCACATATATCCATAAAGATATGCATCGGAACATCGGAACATCGGAAGCTCTCGAAACTGATATATTAATTAGCTTTCTATCACTCTAACAAAATACCTAGGAATTAGAAATAAAAACAACAGGAAGTATTAATTTTGGTTCAGAGTGAGAGGAATTTGGGTCCATGGTCACCTAACTCCATTGTTCCCAGGCCGTCTTGAGGCTTCAGAGTGTGAACAGGTGCATACGACAAAGCCAACTGCTCTGCTACCTTAAGGAGGAACCAGAGCGCAAGGGTGCCCTGTTGGTTCAATCCAGGACCTCAGCCTGATCAATGGGGCTTCCCACATTTGGAGCGGGTCTCCTCTATCAATCAATCATCTCCAGAAATGCCCTCAGAGAAACACTTTCTGAACTACTGCTTGCTTCTCAATTCTATAAGGTTAACCATTATATTTCAGTTCCTCTTCATGGCCCCTCCCTCCCTACCAATGAGGAAACATCACTCGACTTTCTGTTTCCATGAATTTGATGTGCTTAAGTTATTTATGCTAAATATTTATCCACATATCATAATGTCCTTGGGATTCATTTATATCCTTCCTATTTACCCATTCAGCCTCGTTTATTGGCATCTTTTATTCTCTCAAAACTATATTGTACTTTTCAGGGATTAAGTATTTTGCTTCCATTTTTAAATATTTGATTATTTTAGTGCTATTGTAAATAGTATTTTCTTAATAATTTTTTAAAATGTGCATTGGATACAGAAACTTGATTGAGTTTTATGAAAGTTTATATAGTTATAGTAATTGTGTGTGTGCACACATACATATGTCTGTGTGTCTTTACAAGTGTGTGAAAGTCCTCAGAGGTTTTCTGCTTATAAATTCATGACAGCAACTTTCAAATGAATCCAATTACTGTGAAATGTGCCATTTTTATATATGCTCCTAGCTGTGGCAGTTTGTATCTGAGGTTTTCTGTTTCCTGTTTTTTTAAAAAACATCTTTTCATTTATGTTCTTGAAAACAATGAGTACCTAAAACTGTGCAGTTAATGAAACAAAATATTTTTTTTAAGAAAATGCATTTCTTTTCAGGGCTGTGGCATACCATACTTTGGAGAAAATAATAGTAGTTCTCAAATAATACCTTTAGGATTGGATCTTCTAGAGTCAAAAATGCAGAGTCGTTCTATCCCACACTCTTGTTAGTATGAAATAGCTTCCCACATATCATACTACGTAACAGTGCTGACCCTTTTCTGTGATATCCCAATGATGTACCTCTGGAGAGGTCTTCCTATGATGAGGATAAAGGAGGCTATCTAAAAATAATTCAGATGCTACAGCAATAATTGAATTTTGCTGTTTTATGGAAACCTTTTTCCTCCTTTAATGCAGTGTAAATGCCGGACGTCTCTACAGTTTTGCTCACACTGCAGGACTTGGAAAAGTGTTTTGCTGTTGATATTTATGACACCATTAGTATTGGTCTTGTTTCACAGAAATAAAATTGTCAGTTTGGATTGTTGGAAAATTTTTCTGTGCTGTAAACTTTAAAAAGAGCATCCTACTCCTCCATGTTGAGATGGCATTGCAGAGAAACCAACAGCCACCATTGGCCTAGAGCCATTGAACTAAGTTTTTCTGTGATTACAGGTAACATGAACAAAATTAAATAAGTGTGTCTTATCTATGTACATTTGACTGTGGAAACTAATGAGACACTCTCTAAATAATGGAAATAAGATACTGGTATCTGCAAATAGAATTTTTCCTCTTTGAAATTAAAATGTCTTATATTTCTTTTCTCTGTCTTATTGCTTTGGCCAGTAGTTCCAATATTAAACTGAACAGAAGTTGTAAAAGTGATGTCATTCCTTTGTTTTTGATCTTAAAAAAGAAGTATTTTCAGTATCTCATAACTGAGAATGGGGTTAACATTGATCTCTGGAGCATTTTATTATAGTTTATCTGGGTTTGGTTTTCTCTCTCTACTTATCCCATTAGTTTTTGTAGGGGATTGAGCATTTCGAGAGAAAACAATAAATCTTCCACTCTGTCTGTTGAATTTGTCCAAAGGACGACCTTTGAAGAGATACCTGCGTTGACTCTCGAACTTCAGAAAGGTTATCTGATCTGCTATTCCTGGCATCTGCCACGAATACACGGTCCCAGTATTCTGTTTGCCTCTCCTCAGCATCTTGAAAGTCTGTTGAAAAGGTTGAACATAAGCCATTAATCACTTGGAAAGAGCACAACCATTGAGCGACATCTCCAATCCAGAGTTGGTGGTGTTGGGGACACAGCAGCACTTGCATCGCTTGTTCAGAACCTCCCAACATAGCTTATTTATATGTCTGGCCCCAGCACTGTGTTCCTGATCAAACCAATGAGGGAAGGATTTCTTGAGCCACTGCAGAGAATGTTGGAAACACAGCACACCGATTTGTTTTGACTCTAGGGAAGAAATCCCAGATTGAGTGACTTCCTCTCATTCATCGTATGCTTTGCTAACAAATTAAGAAAATACAATACCCCATCCATCTAACTGGAATATTGTCTCTGGTTTACAAGGGCAGGAATTTGATAGCTCGTCACCTGTTCCTAAGAGTGCTCAGCGGTGTACTAACACACAAGTTGCTGTTAATTCAGAGTTACTCCGAGGCTAGCAGAGTCTGTGGAGTCCTTTTCTATCACAGTGATGACGTTTCCCCCAGAGCTAATGTATCTTAAAGCTCGGCCATGAGCTGCATATGCATTTAAACAACATGTCCATTTGATGATCTCGACATTTTCATCGTTATAAAACAAACTTCCCTATCCATTAAGTACGTTCTGCCTCCAAAGCATTATTTCATTCTGATATAAATATTACAGACTACTTCACATTTTACCAATGTAGATGTGGTATGTTCTCCACAATTTCATTTTGTTCTCTTTTGACTGTTTATAAAGGTGTATTTTATGGTCTGCAGGTATCTGAGTTCTGAGTTTTGCTTTTCAGCTCCTGTGATAATCCTTTATCAGTGACTGGACTGTGCAGACCACCTGCAGCTAATGGCGTTAATAACACAGCTATGTTCAACTCTACTGTGCGTATTCTCTATTTCTCCTATTTTAAATCATTGTTCTTGTGCCTTCTTTTCAATTAAAAGTATACAATTTATGACTTTATTTATCTTTTACATTGACTTAGATAAAAGTATTATGCTATTTTACTTGGTGCTTTATAAGCAATCACAGATTTTTGCCAGATCATCTCATATTATTCAAGAACAGGGTAAGAACGTGTGATAATCAACATTTCATGTTTTCTCTCAAACTTTGGGAGAGAGGGGCTATGGCTTTATCTTTTCCAACTTGCTTAATTTCATGTATAAATCCCAACTTTAAATGATTTCCATTTCATTTTTGTTCCACCTGGTGGGCTCTGATAAAATATTTCTCCATGAGTACGTCTGTTTTCGGTTAATTATTTCAATTGCTCTACGTATTAAGATCCCGATTTATTTCATTTACATTTTTGAAGGTAAATTTTGCCTAATACAGGAACCTAGACTGGCAATTGCTTTCCTGTATACATTCCAGAGTCTGCATGACTTGCTTAATTCTCAGTGATAAATCTAAAGTCAGTTTTAGCTCTCAATGTAACAAGTATTCCAAGTCTTATCCTTAGCTTTATATTCAGATTTTTTTCTTTCATCCATTGAATATATTTCTGTTTTCTTTATTTGCTCTTTGAATGAGGTTATTGAAACTCTCGACTGTCGGGTTCCTTGTGTTTGGAAACACTTCGACCATTATTTCTTTAGATACTTTGTATGTGTTCTACACTTCCTTCTCATCACTATGGAGAATGCCAGTGGGAATTTACCTTTACCCATCGCTACCCTGTTTTCTTTTTAAGTAGACTCATTCTGGATGGTTTTTACTGCTATCTTTAATTTCAGTTTTCCTTTCCTTCCAAGTTTTTTATTATTCCTTCCAAACCACTGTAGTTCCCAGTTCTACCAGTTTAAGGGTTGATGTGATCTTCCCTTCACCTTCTGTATCTCTACTTTAACAACTCATGCTGCAGTTTAGAACAATTGTCATAGTTTATCTTAAATATTAGTTTTAAAAATCTGTCAATTTTCATTTTGTTTCAGTTGATATATTTTATTATGGCTTACATTTATTTATTTTTCTTCATGACTTTCATGTATTTCAAGAAGTCATACATTATAAAAATACCCAAGAGTGACTCTTGGCCATTTTATAATCTCATGTCTGCCAGACCCTTATGTTCAAATTGAGTTAATTTCATTGGAGACACATTAAACATTCTGGGCCAGGCCTCTTAGTTTGTCAGATGGAATCTGGAATAAGACTTAATCCAGAGCGAATCAATTATAGCTATAGAGGTAAATTCTTCCTCAGTAAACCATCCAGTATAACATGAGCTACAAGGCTTCCCAGCCTAGCAGGGGGCAGCAGGCTGCTCTTTTCCTCTGTCTATACAACAGCAGGCATTTCATCCTGCCTTATTCTCAAATTATTCTTTTCTTTGCCTTTAGGATTTCTATGATGCGATTCCTAATGAGTACTCAAGCCCAAAATGTAATAAATGTAAGTACCTACTCTTTTCTCTCCATCTGCCCCTGTCTTCTCTCTGCTAAGCATTTCCTAAATGAGGATTGAAGGGTCCCACTCGATGCTACCTGTGTTTCTTTTCAACAGCATAGGAAAACTTTCCCCTGCTTTACTGCAGTGCTCAAGTTTGAACACAAGACCTCATCCCATGAGCATGTACTCTGATACTGGAGCATCTCTGGTGAAACTCGTACAAATATAAAATTTTGATAATTGTAGCACAGACATTGCTGATTTATAACCATTCAGGGAATGCTGGTCTTTATTCCCAGATCTAACATTTCTTACAAATAACGTTGGCAGTACTGTCTCTGCTTCCTCCTGATATCTCTGGGAGAGCTTTCTCTGCTTCTGCCTTCCCCTCTGACTAAGTACCATGTGGAAGACACCAATGCTTTAACTGTTATCATTTTCCTCTGTGATGTTTAATGGCTTCCTATACTCTAATTGGGTTATGCACCAGCCTAGTTTTTTGGATAAGAATGTTTGCAACTTTGAAGTTTATTTCCCTTGAATGACAACAGCAAAAAATTAATAATAATAATGACAGGTGACTTTGAAAAATCACTTCAGTGACTTGCAAAAGACCCAAGTCTCATTTGTGAGTGAGAAAACTGAAGAATAGCTTTGTCTTCTCATTCTTCCTGGGTGGAAGAGGGGGGAATTGGCAACAATGAATTCAGCACCTTTTGCCAAGTAAATGCACATTTAAAAGAAATAATACGATGTTGGCACTGACAGGAGAAGAATATTATCAAAGAATATTTCATAGGCATGACTTTGTTTTTGTCCTCTACAACACTCATTTGAGCAAGGTATGTGAGCAGCTGAAAAGAGGCACGGGCATTTTGTGTTCTTTTCAAGCGTGATGAAAGCATGTCATGACCTAGGAACTTGAAGTTCTTGACAAATCTGCATCTATTTATTAGCAGACCTGGAATCAATTTCTATTTTACCGACTAGTAGACTTAGTCTTCTGTCACAGATGCTGAGGTCTACACATTTATAGGGGTCATTTAGGAACTCTCCCAATGGAGTCCCACAGTGGATTATCTTCAAGGTTTTGAGTACTTTTCTGACCTTTTGTAATGAATTGGCAGACAAAGAAGACAGATAAGATTTTCTCTCTCTTTTTGTCATAGTTTTTAAAATCAGTCAATAAAATATCAGGATAAAATTTGTCATTTTTTTATTTCTACTGTGATTAAGGACCATGACTTTCTCTCTATGAATGGAAGTACAAACTTAAAGGAGAATTTTATTGTTTATCATTTTGATTACCTATACATTGGTGTCTGAACCTTCATTTGCCTAGATGAACAAAAGGCATGGAACCATATAAATAAATCTGCAAAATAATGAGGTATTATTAGCCAGTAGATAAAACTATGGAGGTGACTGGTTACTTCTATTTCTTGAAACAAAAGTGTGATCATGCCATTTTTCATCAAGAAATGCTTGCAAGTTTTTGTTTTAGTAAGTAGAACTGTTTCCATTCTCCCAGGAACAATTGCTACAGTTAATGAAAAAGAAGAAACCCTAAATATTGTTCACATAGCCTCACATTTCTGTGAAGAACATGCACTCTGGACACAAAGTACTTGTTTATAAACCAGATAAGCCATTGGTAACCATATTGATAAACCAGATAAGCCATTGGTAACCATATTGATAAAAGTGAGGTAGCGATGAAAATGGTTGAACTATTAATGTAATAGCACTGATAAAAAGAAAAATGATTGATAAAAGATAAATTATTTTACCAATCTTATCAGGGACTACATAGAAAACTAAGGTTTAGTCACCATCATCCATTAAAGAAAAGGAGCCTTAATACCAATCCTCTGCTATCAGCACCAGGGAGGATTTAGTTGTTCTAGCCATGAATGCAGCTTATGGAGCCCATACTGCTCTTTCTTTCAACAGTTGATTCAGCCATCAAAGGTTGCCTGTAAAATGTTCCAAATCTGCCAGTGCAGCAGGAGATACACACCGTAGGTGGATCTAAAATGTTCTTACAAGTAAACTCTGCAAGACAATAAAGGGCTCACCTGGTTTTCGAGGTTGCTGAGCATTCAGGGTGTGTTCTCTCTCCATTCACGGTGTGTTCTCACGTAGGTATACTGTTGCTCTACAGTTAAGAAGACCAAGGGGTGAGGTGCCCACATTGTGGCACCTCATTGTGGGCAGATACAGAGTCCCGATTAATATTTTTTCCTAGAAATTTCCTAGAACTCAATAGTCAATATACCCTGTACTGAGAAAAAGAAAAACCAGGCTAGGTTCAGACACCAAACCAACTCACTTCCATCATATCTAGTTTTGAGTCATCACCATGGACATAAACTCTTGGCCTCCTAGTTACCATTCTTGTCAGTAGAGACATACTAAGTAAACCCCCACCTTTGTCACAAGTCTTAGCTAGTTACTGTACTAGTGGATAGCTTTTCTTCGAGGAATTTCAAACAGAGGGAGCTAGCATGAAGACGCACCATAGCTGAACTATGTACTACAGAAATTGAAAGTTTGGGCAACCAAGTCCTTTCATCTTCATCTTTTCTTGCCTAACTTGATTAGTTCACTGTGTGACTAAGAAAACAACTAAATTTGTCGTGATTTTGCTTAATAGTCTCTGAGGATTCAGACTTCAATTCAAGATTGATTATATCACATAATAGACATTAAGCTATACAACTTTGTAAAAACTATAACACCAAATGACCCTATTTTAAGTTGTTTGTATCTTATTAATAAAATATTATGTGTGTGTAAGCAGAGACTGCTTGTTCATTTCCTGGCCGCCCAGACTCAAATAATCACACAAAAGCTATATTAATTACAACACTGTTTTACCAACAGCTTAGGATCCTTATTAATTAACTTTTACATTTTAAATTAACCCATTTCTATTAATCTGTCTATTACCATGAGGCTGTGGTCTACTGGTAAAATTTGAGCATACTTCTCTATTGACAACTACATGGTATCTGCCTCCTTTGGCAGCTACATGGTATCTCCCTGACTTCAACTTCTTTCTTCCTCTATCTCTGCTTGGATTTCTTGCCTTGCTATATTCTGCCCTACCATAGGGCAAAGCAGCTACTTTATTAACGAATGGTAGTAAAACATATTCATAGCATACAGAGGAGAACTGATGTGGTATTTCCCTCTGTATGCTGTGATTACCATTGATAAATAAAGGAACTGCTTAGCCAGCGCTGTGCAGAAAGATTCTGTCAGGAGAACAGAGGTCAGTGGGGAAAACTAAGCTGAATGCTGGGAGAAAGGAAGGTGGAGTCAGAGAGAAGCCACGGATCCTCTGCCAGAGAAGACATGCTGAAACTTTGCTGGTAGGCCATAACCTCATAGTGATGTACAGATTAATGGAAATGGGTTAAATTAAGATGTAAGAGTTAGCCATAAGGAATTAGAGCTAATAGGCCAATCAGTGATTTAGATAATATAGTTTCTGTGTGATTCTTTTGGGGCTAAGCAGCCAGGAACTAACTAGTGCCCCTCCTCCAACAAATTGGTGCACCAACATTGTGGGCTAAATCCATGTAAAAACTGAGAGGGCTTAAAAAGAAACTCTAGACACTAAAAAACAAAGTTTAGCCGCATTTATTTTCCAGAATGGGTTTTATTTTCTGGCGGCATGCCACAGCTCCTTTCAGACAGGTATTTCTGATTCTGCCTCTGCTTCTAAAGTACTGGAATTAAAAGTGTGTACCACCATGGCTAATAGGGTTTAAACATTTTTTGTCCAAAAATTCTAATCATCTCTGAAAGAAAAGGTAGCAGAACAAAGAGAACAAAACTATCGTTCTGCACAGTATGTTTCACACAATTGCTTTGGAACCACTTATCTGGAGCAGACACTAATTTAATAGAAGAACAGAACTATGATAATAATAGATTTTTTTCTCCTGCAAAACATATAGAATGCTTTGTGTAGGATGTAAATGGAGACTGTCGGTTCATTTCCTGGCCACCCAGACCTAAATAATCACACAGAAACTATGTTAATTACAACACTGTTTGACCGATACATGACTGGTACATTCCCAGCTAACTCTTACACTTTTATTTAACCCATTTCTATTAATCTTTGTATCACCAAAAAGCTGTGGCCTACTGGTGAGGTTCCAGCATCTGTCTCCTTCAGCAGCTACATGGTGTCTCTCAGACTCTCCCTACTCTTTCTCTCTGTGTTTGGATTCCCTCCCTGTCTTTACTCTGCTAAGCCATCGACTGAAACAGTTTTATTAATCAACCAATAAAAACAACACATATACAGAAGGAAAACCTGAATCAGTAGGGAACATGCCTGCAGCTTCCCAACTGCAAGTGTAGCTTCTTTTTTCTTCCTGAGCAGTCTTTCATAAGCTAATTTGGCAGAAGTCTCTACTTTGGATGACCTCATACTGTGATGCTATCATCCTCCACCACTTCAGATCTTACCATAACTGCCAAGGAGAGACCCCAGTTGGCCACATGTCACAGGAGTAGACAATAACTTCCTTGCCTTCTGAGACTCAGAGTGATAATATACCATAAAAACATAAGTTCTTTTGGAGTCAAGATGTCAAGTTCCAAGTATAAACCTGCACCCCTGACCGTTCTCCTCTGGACCCTCAACAAAGATGAGTATGATGTGTCTCTGGAAACCCAAAAGGCTCAGGTTGAATGCTTGAGCATAAAAGCCCAGCTTAAATGGGAATATCTGCTTCAGTACAATGACTCCAAACATCAAATACACATTGAAGATCCTGCCTTGACTTCTTGGACCCGTGCAAGATCAACAAATATTTATCCTAATTTCAAACTCACTCCCAAGAACTCTTAGGAACTGTAGCAACATGTGTGTGTGTTTATACATATATGATATATATATGTATATATATATATTACATATTATATATGTATGCACCCCATCCCTTCTTCCGCTCTATGTTGATGAACCTGAAGATAAAATCTGTGCTTTCCTAATACTAAATACTAATACTCTATACTCGTTTACTCATTCCTGTTCCAGCATGTCTTTAGTCCCTGAAAACCCACCTTTGAACCACACCCTAGACCCTTCTCCCCTCTTCTGGGGAGCATCTACCCTCCGTCAGGACTGCTTCATTTATGCTGTCATTAAGTACAAGTAGATGATCCTTTCAGTCCAGCAACTGTCCTCTTAGTTCTAGGGATCCCCTTCTTTGAGCATGTGGTCCTTCCACCCAGCCATGCTGCCCTTGCTCACTTTCCAGAGTCACTCACGACCACGGAAGGAGCATCCTGCTCTGCATTCACCACCTTCCTAGCCCACCTGCCCCATGATGAATTTGGATTTTCAGCCATCAGCCATCCATAATTCCATTCTTCTAACATTACTTTTCCTTGGTCATAACCACAACTACTACTTGTATACATGCTCAGTATTAACTTCTCCTCCATAACTACTTAGAATTAGTGTATTCTAGTATGGATAAGATGAGCATATGTCTCTCCTCACCAGTGTTTCTGCACCCACAAATGGAATTAGCCTAACTAAGGAAAAAGCACAACCCTATACCAGCAGGTCACAATTTAAGTTCAGGAGTACTGACTCCTAGGTCCATTGATGCTTCCTGGTGATCTTTACCAAAGTACATTTTCATAGGCTCTCATTATTTTACCCTGT